>JAJONR010002288.1:0-96940 GCA_029582245.1 Solanum etuberosum | reverse complement strand
CTTCATAATTTGATATCGGGATAGCTTTTGAATTCTTTCAGAATCGTGCGTTAAATCAAGCACATCGAACTACAAGTGGCCTGAATTCTCATAAAGCCTGAGATATGTAGGAAATCCGATACCGGGGTTCGGCCATAAATCCTAAAGTCCGTACCAAAATCTCTTTTTCTGAAAGATGAAGATGTGGTCGGTCAAAATTGGATTTGTTAATTTCATTTGCCTGGGATTTCTTTCATCAATCCAAGTCAAACGAGGGACAGTTGTTGACACCCAATTTTGGACCTCCACAATATATATTAATCATCGAGTTTCTTCAATTTCGAACGATTTGAAATAATTAGTTTATAACATTCAAAATAATTTTCAAGTTTTTTTAGAAGTAATTTTAGTCGCTTTTATAATTATTAAATAATAAATATTTTTTATATATATAATTAGTTCATTTTATAAATATTCAAAAATCATCTCAAAAAGATTTTATTTTAATTAAATATTCAATTAAATAAGTTTAATTTAATTTATATTTATAATTTAAAGTTATTTAGTTTATTAGTTTAATTATTTTATTTCGTCAATTTAAGAAGCTAGTTTTATTAATTTACTTTAGTTTGAGTTATGATTATAATTTTATATTATTTAGTTTATAATTAAGTTAATTATTTCGTTAAGATTAGGAAGGTCACTAATTAATCATACTAATTCATCGTATTTAATTAATAGCCAAGTCTACTAAATTCGATTAAATTGGCTAAGCCTTAACTTCAATTGGCTATAATTGCAATTCATTGGTCTTTTTCTCAATTGCAATTTTAGCCAATCCTTACCTCCAATTTTATATCATTCTTGGGCCCCCTTTCTCTCAAATTACAATACCATCAGCAATACCAAAAGCCCAAATTCCTTAAAACATAACCCATACAATACAAAATCAATACCAAATACCCAACAGTACAGCAATACCAAAAGAACAACCCGACCCTATACGTTTTTTCTTCTTCTTCTTCCAGCGAAGAGCGAACCCGAAGCGTCAAACCCAGAAACAATCTCGCAACCCAGCATCCCACTCTGATTGACCCGAATCAAGCCCCTCTCCCCCGTCCTTCCTTATCCGGTTGTATGAAGACCGTTGGGAGAATTGTGAGGTGTCGAAATACCATGCCTCGAGCATCCTTGCTCCTCAAATCGAAGGTCCCCTCGTTGAATCTGTTGAGAATTGTACAATTTGGTACAAATTCGAGCTGGACGACTTTATCTCTAAGGGAATTTGAATTTCAAATTTCGAAATCATCCAAAAAATCCCTCACGTTTTCCCCTCCATTTTCAGCCTTGTATTCTCCTATAAAACCCTCCCTTTCCAGTTGCTTAAGGGGGAGTTTTTTTAGGAATTGAAAATTTACAGATTAAATAGAAGATACAGAGCTTACATACAAAAATACATGGTAATATAGAAGCTAAAACATCGAGGCGAATTGAAAATGGAGAGTTAGTATCCTTAGTGTTTAATCAAAGGTTTGGAGTCTAATTTGAGGTCTCCCTTTTGTTCATTGTCCACTGGAGCTCGTCGGAATCCGGTGAAGCTCGGCTTGTGGTGAAGTCGTTGTTCTTCAGTTCGTTGTCCCGGTCTCGCTGCTCCGAAATAGGTAACAACTCCTCTTCTCTCATTTCATTTTTATTTTAGTTAATTTGTTCTATGTTTGGTGAAGTAGTTGTATATCTATATTTCTTTCTTTCCGTTTGAACTCTATTAGTGCTATAATGCATGAATTAGAATGTTGTAGTAGCTAATTTTATGGTGCAATGTCCTCATCTATCACTGTTTGTTGTTGTTTTGGTTTGAGAATGAGAAAACAGTAGAAATTTCATGTGTTTTACTTCACACCCTTACCCCTCAATGAAGAAAAGTGTTCTTGTTTATTGGTTTTGAATAGTATTCTTAGCTAAATTAACTAATTTCTTGAAATCGTGATTGTTTCTTTTTTTAGAATTTTCCCTGAAATTGTGCCTGAGTATCAGGGTATGTCTTTTTTTTAGAATATGCAATTTTTGTTTAAAATAGCAATATAGGTTTGTGATAATCCAAGGTCAAATCATTTACTTTACCAACGTGACTAGATTTCTTATTTGTAGGTGTTCCTCTTATTTATTTGTCCTAATCCAATGTCTGTTATTTCAAGTATTTCCTTATGATCAATTTGGTGTGTGATTTCATAGAAAAAAAATGGAAATCTTGTTTGGAGTGAAGTATGAATAGCCTTTTGCATTCAATTTTTTTTTCTTACAGCATAATGCTTCTTGATATCTATGTCCCTATTTGAATTTCTTTTAATTAAACTGAAGGTTTGGTTTTGTTTCCGGCATAAGTTTAAAGTCTAGATTAGGGGTCGTTTCTGTTTTAGTGCTAATCTCTGAATGTCACTAATGTGATGTCTTTAATTTTATTTGGACCAGTGAGTAGGTTTTCCTTATATATTTTTCTTAAAGTTTGTTCTCCTCACATGATTAATATGATTCTTGATGCATGTATATCACTTACTGATTGCTATGGATTAGTCACTTTTTTTTATGACTTTGTTATGTTCTTTTTGTGTTGTAAGCTGCTTTAAAAGTTTCATTTACTAAGTCATTTCTTTCCTCTTTTGTTGTGAAATCTGCCTGAGTCCCATATGAACTCGTATTTTCTCTCCTCGCATCATATCGTTGGGCCATGGAGGTCCAAATTTGCCTTTATTGAGTCAGCCCCTTTTCCGAGTTAAAGATATCGAAGAACAGGTTCCCGGAAGCTAAACAAGGCTGAAATTGAGATTTGCAGGTCTCAAAAGCCCCAAAAGAGAGTTGTATACATGCAGTATACATGATATACATGCCCAAAATATAGAAACAAGTTTAAACGCAGGGAAATACAGGAAAAAGGAGCAAATATACAGGATGTTGAAGAAATTAGGCTGATATACAGCTTAAAAATGACTATATACAGTGTGATACACTTGGTGTATATGCAGCAGGTTCTGGCAGTGAAATGGGCCTAAAAGGCCCAAAAGTGTCCAGCAGCTGAATTTTGACTTAAGTGGGTCAAAACCCATGATTTTGATAATTTTAGTATTAGGACAGGTTACAAGACTTGGGCCAGAAGCCCATCAGATTTGGGAGATTTGGGCAAAAGGCCCAAATATAATATTTTCTCTCTTACTTATTTATTTGTTGTATTGACTAACTCTTATTTGACTTGATTTCTATTTAATTAAATTCACAAAAGAAAGTCATTTTTTCTTTCATGTTCAAATTGAAGTATTTATATTTTATTTATTACTTATTTTTCTCATGATTTATTTTATTAGTTATCTTGTCAATATATGAATTATTTTCCTTAAAAATCTTTTTTAGTTTATTTCCTTTCAAAATAAAAAATAGATTTTATTACTTAATTAATTTCAGAAATTAGTCAAATATTTTAGTCAAATCGTTGGTCAACCGCAAGTTAGCAGACATTTTGAATGCTTAAACCCTTCTCGAAATGTAAATTGAACCCCGAACCCTCTTTGGATTTCAAATGATTTTTAATCTGTTTAAATCTTTTGAAAATCTTAAGTTTTCCTAATTTCTTTCAAAAATTAAGTGGCGACTCTCTTTGAAAAAATCATTTTTTCTTAATGTTAAGTTAAGTTGATTTTCGAAACTAAAAGTCTTTTTATTTTTCGATAAAAACATCGTCAACCTTCCTACGGTTCATCCTGTTCATTCGTAGGTCAAACTTCAAACACTTCAAATTTAATAAAATGTATCTCCAAGTCTATGACTCCCTTTTTACGGCTCATAAAACTTTCTACAGTTTGTAGGTTGGACTCGTAGAACTTGCTTCAGTGCTTAAATTTGTGTTTTCCTTTTTTTTCAATTTTCCAACTTCCGGAGTGTTACAAGTACACTTACTATGGGAATAAGTACCATATTGGTACACTAAAAGTTTGTATATGTGGGTTCCATGAGAGAATCAGACTGCTTGTTGTGTTGTGATTATTCATGTTGTTTATGCATATCATTTCAGGGTAATGACGGGGAGTCCAGGCTATGTTGTACTTATATTTGTAATTGTGTTTTTTCTGCTTACTGAGTTGTGGTTGCATGTTCATATTTCATATACTAGATCTAATCGATAATCCTACAAGTACATTGTTGTTGTGTACTTATACTACACTTGCTCTTTCTTTGTTGAGTACATGGCATATTCAGACGGTTTCTTCATGTCCTCTACTGTAAGACCTCCGTTATCTAAATCTAAGGGTGAGCCACTTCCTCCGGGCTGCAATGGATTTCTATTTACATTCTTAATCCATTAGCTGGACTCATAATTTCTAGACTTGTGTTTTCTTTCTTTTATATTGGGGTTGCATCCCTTATCCTAGACTATTAGATGTTCTGGTACTATGACTTTCAGTTTCAAGGGAGTTAAATTTTGTAACTGGTTTTTTTCAAAGATTGAGTTTATGGAACTTGATCCTATAGCTGTTTTAAATTTTTATTCCTAGTATTTATATCAAGAAGTGTTTCTTAAAATGGTTCGATGGATGAAGTTTAGGTTGGTAGTTGGTTCTCCCACCCAAGGGTTAGTGTGGGTGCCCCTAACGGTGGGTCAGGGTCGTGAAAGATTTTCAACAATCTAATTTAGCTATTGTTACGATCCGAGATTACCCCCTAATTATAGCACGGTACATAGAGCCACAAGTGACCCCAAGTTAATCCATGGTCTAGAATGACACTAAAATTCATGCATACAAATTGAAACAACTAATGCATGAGTCTAAAGGATATATTAAAAAAATTATAAAATAGGGATGAAAAACAATTATAGATATGAAATACAGGGAAAATTATAATCTCAATGATAGGAATCAGAGATCAATGATAAGAAAGTAAGCGTAGTTCAATTTCATTAAACTTGGGGAATAAGCCATGGTTTAATCTCATTAACTAAATTGTAGATGTAGGGTGTGAGAACAGACTTTGTCCAACACTATGATAGTCTTACATACCTGAGAAAATAAAAGTTCTTTAATAAACTTGATGTTGATGCTTTTAATTCTAGGTCTACTGTTTGATTCCTGTTGTAAGTATAGAAGTTATGAGCGTAATTGGGTACTGTTGAGATATAACCCACAAATTATGTGCTAAAACATTGGGGTTGAGATTTAAAATGGGCAGGAAAAGACTAAAATACCCCCTAAAAATTGACAGAAGCCATCTAGTGGGCCTTCAATAGTCCATAGAACCTTCTAAGTTTCGTAAAAGCCTCTGTAGAAGTCAATCAAGACTTCTAGGGTTTCTGACAATTTTTGTTTACGGATCCTTTTATGGTCTGTTGATGCATCGGAGATTTTGGGTTCATTTTAGGATTTTAGTTCACCAAAATATGTCCTCAATGCTTGTTTATGTCCCTTTCTAATAAAAATATGTTTGAATCTCATCTATAAGAGCTTATGGACAATATAAAGACAAAGGAAAGCAAAATAAGCCAAAAACATGGAAACTGAGAGAATGGACGAAGCTCCAGCTGGCATAAGTCACTTCGGTGGATCGCTGAGTAAAGATGAGAGCGCCAAAAACTACAGAGACCAGACCCCAAGGAATCATTTGAAGTCGGTGATGGAAAGACAATTTGGCGCATCATCGAGTCACTCAGTGGACTCCATCGAGGTTCCCAAAAGTTAAAGGCACTGAAGATCAAAAACAATTTTGAGTAGTTGATTTGTCTATGAATAGAGCAACACGGTGCGTCACCGATCCAATCATTGGTCACGACTAAAGTAGCCGAATTTCCCGAAAGGGCAATTCTGTGAAGTTTTTCTTAAAAAGTTTAAATAGTCCTTTGTGGAGAGATAAAAACAACTTTACACTTTTTTGAATATTCTTGTAGTGCAAAATCCTCTAGTTTGAAAGTAACTTGTACTTAAAGATTTGGGTGAAGCTTCTTGGGTGTGAATATATTATGATTAATTTCTAGAATTCATTCAACTATTTAGCTACAATGATTGATAACTTTTGTATATTACTTTTCCCTTTGATTATGACTACCTAAATCCCCTTGACTTAGGAGTTTGCAATTGTAATGGATAACTAATTTTCATATGGGTGTTGATTAATTGTTGTTACACCTAAGATTTGGACAAAAAGGAAAATGCAGTTTTTCGACAGAGGTCTATGTCTACGGGCCGTAGATGGCAACACTAGGAACTGGGGAAAATAAATTTTTGATTCAAGTCCCAGTACCCTTTTTAAATATTCACCAGGATGGTTTGTCATTCCTTGTACGATTCATAGATAGGTCTCGTAGATGTGTTCTAGCTTTAGTGAAATTTTGATGGTCAAGGTTGGTTCTACGGGTCGTATGTGCGGTCCATAGGAAGACCTTCGAGTCGTACATAGGGTTCCATCAATATTGGTTAAGATATTAAAGAAGAATAACCTATTTACGGTCGACCAGTATAGTCCGTAGGTCCAACCATAGATGGGGCCCAATATTTATTTTTAAAAGGTTTTTTGGGTCTTTTTCTAATTGTTTTAACTCGATGCTATGTCGTTTTACACTCTACCCTAAGCCCTATATAAAGGTTTTAAGCCCCAAATCACCCATTTTCAACTCATTCTCCTAAATTCCCTAAAAACTCACCTAAGTCATCCACTTAAATTCTCTCAAGGCTAAAGAAGAGGAAGAAGAGTTAGGGTTCCATTAAAGTCTCCAATTCACCATATTTCTTGGGATTTTAACATTAATATATGATAGTATTCACCTATGGAGTCTTAGGGTTCCATTAAAGTCTCCAATTCACCATATTTCTTGGGATTTTAACATTAATATATGATAGTATTCACCTATGGAGTCCTTTCCTCCATAGGGTTCCTAAATTCTCCAATTTTACAAAGCTAGATTACCCAATCAAAGTTAGGGTTTATTTCAATCTTCATGGGTTCTTTTCAATTTTGATCAAATTGATTGTTTTCTATCTATTTATGCATGAATATAAGTAATTACATGTTTTGAATTTAAATCCATATGGATCCAAGAAGGCTCCATGAATTTTAGACTATGGAAGATAAATTTATAAAGATATACACGTTCTTTCTATGGAATTGATATGAATGACTTAAGGTCGCTTTGAGAGTAAAGCATCGATGTTGTTGTTGTGAAAGGCTATTATCACATGAAGGATTCATAGGGTTGAAGGTCTTTTGTTAACTAAATTTGAATCAAGATTTAGGAGTTATTCTAAATGAACTCTAGTTTGGATTGGCTACTTAATTGTATCTTTCCATGGGTAATAAGATGAATATGAATAATGACTATCCCATGGGATTTATGCTTAGAATAGAGTGTACTAGTGGAGATTACCCATGTCCCATAAACTATGTGTCACCATATGATGATTATCTTATATAGACACTAGCTAGTGGTTCCACTTTAGCTCAGACTTGTAGTTCTTACCTTGGCAAGTAAGGACACCCCTTTTTGGTGTGGGACAGACACTGAATTCCACGTTATACCTCTCATGGTCTATATCGGTTAATGGAAAACTTCCCATAATAACGAATTAAGGTTACTTTCTAAAAGTATCTCTCAGATATGTTATAAAAATGTTTAGGTTGCATTGACCATGATTATGACTTTATGTTTTCTAGCATGTTATTTTATGATTTAGCTTTGTCATTGCATGTCATGTAAAGTCTATTTAAGCATTATTTCATAACTCTTGCGTATTGCTATCATACTTAGTACATTCCATGTAGTAATGCATATATTATTTCACTAATATAGGGTCCGACACTCCTATTCCGCACACCTCGTGGCTAGACATCCCTTGGGTGCTTCAGTTGAAGATTGGTGATTCCTCATGTTTTGAGGATCGAGACTCCTTTATTGCTTTATGTCATTTTTGTTTCTGACTTGTATGTGATGTATGGGTTACGTCCCAATCACTTTCCTTATGATGTATTAGATGGCTTGAGACTTATGATAGACTTCCGTTTCTTTTTGTCAAACTCTTTATGATATAAGACTATCTTATTGAATTCTTTAAATTCTATTATATTGTATGATGTATACTAAGTAGCTTCTGTAGGGCCTCTTGGGATTCTATACGTCATGTTACGCCTAGGGTATACTTTGGGTCGTGACAAACTTGGTATACTGAGCACAAGGTTTAGAAAGGTTCTAGGATGTCTCATAAGCCACGTCGAGTAGAGTCTTGTTCATGAGTATGAAGCGCACCACATTTATGAATGAGAGGCTATAAGATGTTTAGGAAATTTGACTTCTTGAATCATTTTAAATTCGTACGATAGAGTGTAACTGTATATGTCTCTCACCTAATCTGTATCTGATGCTCTCATGATATGGACCCTCAAAGAGCATACGTGACAAGAAATGTGAATGAGAATGTGGAACGAGAAGCTTCTCAACAAGCTCCTCAAGTTCCAAACGACCCTTTGGCCAAACAAGTGACTAATGTAGAGTTTCGAGCTACTTTTCAACTGTTGGCTAATGCCATGATGCCTCAAGCCAATAGGGAGTCTATGATCCTCATGAACCCAAATTTGGGTACGCCGGCAACTAAAGGGAGGGACTTCACTACGTTGAATCCTCTGGATTTTCATGGTTTCAAGGTTGAGGAAGATCCTCAAGAGTTCACCGATGAGGTGTATAAGGTGTTGATGATCATGGGAGTGACGCCGGTGGAAAAGCCATTTAATATTTCTTTCCTTGATAGGTTTTTTGCCCTTGAGTTGAAGGTGACAAAGGTATTTGAATTCATCAACTTTCATCAAGGAAGCATGAGTGTGAAGGAGTATGCCTTGAAGTTCACACAATTATCTAGATATGCTCCTACTATGGCCGATTCTTGGGTAAGGATGAGAAAGTTTGTTTCGGGAGTGTTTGAGATGGTAGTTAAGGAATGTCATACCACCATGCTCATGAATGAGATGGCCATTTCTCACCTAATGATTCGTGCTCAACAAATTGAAGAGCAGAAACTTAAGAAAAGGTCTAGGAAGGCAAAGAGGGAAAAAACAGGTGATGCTGACTTTTCACATTCAAGGTCTGATGGACATGGTCGTTCTAGGTTTTGACAAAGGTTTTCCAGTCAAGGTTCCTCCAATGCTCCGACTCCTAAGTTCAACAAAGATAGGGTGTATAATCTTAAGCCTCAAGGAGGAAATGGTGGTTGATTTTCATTATCTACTTATGCTAGATGTGGAATAAAGCATGAGGGTAAATGTTTAGCTGGTTCCAATGCACGTTATAGTTGTGGCAAGACGGATCATAAGATAGGGATTGTCCCTCAGTTTCTAGGAATGAAGGAGATAATCATCAATGGGATCAATCTTACCTTTTGTCAGGTTCTAGTGGAAGTCAGAAGAAAAAAAAATTTATGCACTTCAAACTCGTCATGAGCAAGAGGGTTCTCCTGATGTGGTTACCAGTATGTTGAAAGTCTTTCATCTTGATATTTATGCCTTGCTTGATCCCAGTGTTATCTTGTATTTTGTGACGCCATATGTGGTTATAAGGTTTGATATCTCTCAAGATGTGTTGTTAGATCCTTTTTATATCTTTACTTCTATTGGTGGATCAATTGTTTCTAAGAGAGTCTATAGATATTGTCTCGTCTCCTTATCCCCTAGAGTCACTCATGTTGATCTTGTAGAGCTTGATATGTTAGACTTTGATGTTATTCTTGGTATGGATCGACTTTATTCTTGTTATGGTTCCATTGATTGTAGAACCTGAGTGGTCCAGTTTCAATTTCCAAATGAACTTATCCTAGAGTGGAAAGGGGGGAATTCTATGCCTAAGGGTCAGTTTGTTTCTTGTCTGAAAGGTAGAAAAATAATTTCTAAGGGTTGCATATATCACCTTTTTCGAGTTAGGAATATGGATTCTGAAACCCCTATTCTTAAATCGATCCCCGTTGTAAATGAGTTTCCAGAAGTGTTTCCCGATGATCTACCTGGTGTGTTCCTCCCGAAAAGGAAATAGACTTTCGTATTGACCTTCTCCCTAATAGGAATCCTATCTCTATTCCTCCTTACTGTATGGCTCCGACAGAACTTAAGGAATTGAAAGACTTGTTGGATAAGGATTTCATCCAACCGGGTATCTCTCCATGTGGTGCTCCAGTCTTGTTTGTTTGAAGAAGGATTGTTCCCTTCATATGTGCATTGACTATCGTCAGTTGAACAATGTCATTATTAAGAACAAGTACCCTCTTCTGAGGATTGATAATTTATTTGACCTATTATAAGGAGAAAGTTATTTTTCTAAGATTGACCTCCGGTTGAATTATCACCAATTGAGGGTGAAGGAAGATGACATTTTGAAAATGGACTTTTAGACCCGGTATGGTCATTATGAGCTTTTTGTAATGTCGTTTGGTTTTACTAATGCTCTGGCTGCATTTATAGACTTGATGAATAGGGTGTTTAGACAATACCTTAATATGATTTTTATTGTGTTTATCGATGATATTTTGAGTTACTCAAGGAGTGAGGATGAGCTTGCCGATCATTTGAGGATTGTGTTACAAGTCCTAAAGGACCAACAACTCTTTGTAAAGTTTAGTAAATGCAAGTTTTGGTTGAGATCTATGGCTTTTCTTGGTCACATTATTTCAGGTAAAGTTATTAAGGTAGATCTTAAGAAGAAGGGTGTGGTTAAGAGTTGGCCTAAACCTCTATCCCCTTTAGATATTCAAAGTTTCTTAGGTTTGGCTGGTTATTATAGAAGGTTTGTTGAAGGGTTTTCTTCTATTGCCTCTTCATTGACGACATTGACCCAAAAGAAAGTTAAGTTCCTATGGTCAGAAACGTGTGAGAAGAGTTTCCATGAATAGAAAGATAGACTTACCTCCACTCCGATATTGACTCTACCAGAAGGGTCTGATAGGTTTGTTGTTTATTGTGATGCTTTAAGGATTGGACTAGGGTGTTCCTTTATGCAAAATGGAAAGTTTATTGTTTATGCTTCCTCGCAACTGAAGATTCATGAAAAGAACTATCTCACACATTATTTGGAAATCATGGTGGCTGTGTTTGCCTTAAAGATTTAGAGGTATTACCTCTATAGGGTTCATCTTGATGTCCTTACCAACCACAAGAATTTGCAATATGTGTTCAAGCAAAAGGATCTAAGTCTTCTCCAAAGGAGGTGGCTTCAATTACTAAAGGATTGGGACATGAGTGTCCTCTATCACCCCGGTAAGATGAATGTAGTGGCGGGTGCTCTTAGTCAATTATCAATGGGAAGTTTTGCTGATGTTGAGGAAGATAAAAAACATTTGGTTCATTATGTTCATAGATTGGCCCAATTGAATGTACGGTTGGTTGATTCCACCAAAGTTGGTGTTATGGTTCAAAATTGACTTTTGGGTCGGATGTTAAAGACAAGCCAGGTCTTGATCTAATTTTGGTTGAGTTGCAGGAAGTGGTGGTTAAAAAGTTCGTTGAGGCATTCAACCTAGGAGGATATGGTTTGCTTCGATATAAGGTCACTTGTGTGTTCCCAATGTTGATGACTGAGAGATCAAATCTTATTAGAAGCCCATAGTTCTCGATATCCCATTCACCTAGGAGCCAGTAAGATATACCGTGACTTGTGGGAGTTCTATTGGTGGAATAGGATGAATAAGGATATCGTAGAATTTGTGGCTAAGTGTCTTAATTATCAACAAGTGAAAGTTGAGCATCAAAAGCTGGGAGGTTTGTCCCAAGATATCAGTATTCCTACTTGGAAGTGGGAAGATTTGAATATGGACATCATTGTTGGTTTACCCTACACACCCGGCGGCAACGTGACTTGATTTGGGTTATAGTAGATTATGTGACAAAATCGGCTCATTTTAACCCCATCAAGGTTTCTTATTCGGTAGAGGACTATGCTAAGCTGTATTTGAAGGAGATGGTTAGGTAGCATTGAGTTCCCCTATCCCTCATCTTCAATCATGGTACCCAATTCACTTCTCAGTTTTGGAAATCTTTTCGGAAGGGCCTTGGTACTCGTGTTGAGCTTAGTACGGCCTTTCATCCTCAAACCGACGGGCAATCGAAGCGTACTATCCAAACTTTGGAAGATATGCTGAGAGCTTGTGTGATTGACTTCAAGGGTAATTTCAATGATCATTTTCCTTTGATTGAGTTTGCTTAAAATAATAGCTATCATTCAAGTATTTGTATGGCTTCAATTGAGACTCTATATGGTAGGAGATGTAGCTCACCTATAGGTTGGTTTGAAATTAGTGAGGTTGCTTTGATAGGTCCCGAGTTGGTATATGAGGCCATGGAGAAGGTTCGTCTTATTAGAGAAAGGTTAAAAACAGCTCAAAGTCGAAAAAATTCCTACGTCGATGTTAGAAGAAGAGATCTAGAATTTGATGTTGATGATCACGTCTACTTGAAAATTTCACCCATGAAGGGTGTGATGAGGTTTGGAAAGAAACAGACGCTTAGTCCCTGTTATGTAGGCCCATATCATATTTTGAGGCATATTGGTAGGGTTACTTATGAACTTGATTTGTCTAATGACTTAGCATTGGTACATCCAGTTGTTCATGTCTCCTTGTTGAAGAAATGTGTTGTTTATCAGACATCTATAGTACCATTGGAGAGCCTTTGTATAAAGGAGAGTCTTTCTTATGAAGAGGTTCCGGTTGAGATTTTAGACCCGTAAGTCTGGAAGTTGAGAAACAAAGAAGTTGCTTCCATGAAGGTTCTTTGGAGGAATCAGTTAGTTGAGGGTGCAACTTGGGATGCCAAGGCCGATATGATGTCCCGATACCCTTATCTCTTTCCCTCCGTTCCTACTCTATCTTGAGGTATTTAGTTCCTCATGGTTCACTCTTTTTTTTTCATGTTTCTTAGTCATTCCAATGGTTCCTCATGCATGCATGCTCATGAAAACTTAATTTTGAGAAAAAGAGATAACTTGATCAATTTATCCAAGATTATGTGCATTTGAGTATGATTTGCATGCATGTATTATGAAATGATGTTTTGAATATGTTTGAGCTTGGAGTTGATGTTCCTCCTTGATATTGTGCATTTTGAGTAGTTGCATTCATGTTGGGTTGTTAGCTCTTTTCCCTACCCTTCTTATGATGTCTTGAGTTCCATTCGAGGATGAATGTCCCAAGAGGGGGAGATATTGTAACACCTTGGATTTGGAAAAGAAGGTAAATGTACTTTTTGGGCTGAGTTATGTGTCTACTGGGCCCATCTAATGATCGTAAAAGGTTTTATAGCCTGTAGATGGCAATCGTTGAAACTAAGGAAACAAAATTTTTGAATCAAGTCCCAGTACCCCTTTTACGGTTCACCATGACGGTTTGTCATTCCTCGTATGAATCATAGATAGGTCTTGTAGATGTGTCCCAGCCTTAGTAAAATTTTGGGAGTCAAGGTTGGTTTTACGGCTGGTATGTACAGTCCGTAGGAAGACCTATGAGCGGTACATAGGGTTCTGTCAAAATCTGTTAGGATTTTGAAGTTTCAGTAACCTATCTACGGTTGACCAGTACAGTTCATAGAAGGACCTACGAACCATAGGCCCACTGTAGAAGAAGAAGAAGAAGAAGAGATATGATTCCATTCAAGTCTCCAATTCACCGTCTTTCTTGGGCTTTTAACATCAAAGTATGCTAGTATTCACCTATGGAGTCCTTTCCTCCATAAGATTCTTAAATTCTCCAATTTTACAAAGCCAGATTACCTGTAACACCTCGGTCTTCGAGAAAGGGCTAAAAAGGAAAACGGGTAAGACCACGAACCAAAAATGGACCATGGAACCTTCACGACACCCTATATGGGCTGTTTGGCACGACCCGTTAAAAGCTTCGTGAGTAACCATCCAGGACTACCATGGGAGGGGTCACTTAGACGGTACCCTAGATGGTCCGTGTAGGGGTTCACGGCCCATCAAAGGCATCGTGAACCACCCTCTAGGGGCTGCTTGGGAGGGAGTCATCTAGACGGTTCCTTTGACGACACGTAGTGACTTGGGAAGCCCGTCAAGGGGCCCGTACAAGTCACCCAGACTGTGAGGTTGCACCCAAGGCCACTCTGAAGGACCACGGATTCCTAGACGATCCGTGAAGCTTCACAGGGACCATGAAGTTGTCCGTGAAAGAGACTTATCAGACTTTGAGTTTTGGGTCAACTTCAAACGATTATATCTTTCAGCACAAAATAAATTAGGTGGCCCAAGACCTATCAAAATAAAGGTCTTTGAGTCCTCTTTCTAACTCCACCAAGTTTGCCTGATTCCGAGCCCAGAGTAAAAAATTTACGCTCATTTTAGTGAAGCCCTATTGGGTAAGGTAGTATGAGGACCCACTAGACCTGCCATCATGACTTAGATGGCCCGTCAAACCCCTGTGAAGGTCACTTCATCAACTTTAAGTCAGGGTCGTATCAGTCTATTCCCTTATACGTTTAGTACTTAAACTACGTCGTTTGGTACCTAAACTACAACATTTTACTTATTCTAAGCCTAAGTAATTAGTCAGTAACTACCAAAAAACCTCATTATCCTAAAGTCATCTAAGTTAGAAAGAAAGAATAAAAATAGGCGATAGTTTCTCCTAAGAACAAACAGAGGTCTTCTTCAAGTTCATCCCCGAAATCCAATGGATCTCTCATTAGGTTTTGTCACTAGGTATGAGGGATTTCACTAGTGGGTTCCTTTCACCCATTAGGTCCCTAGAATTCAGTCAATTCTTCAGTTTCTCCACAAATTGTTCAAACCTAGGGTTCCTAAATCTTAGGGATCAATTGAAATTTAGCTGTTATAGTGTATATGTTATTGATCACATATTTCTTGGAGAATTAGTCTAGTCGCATGTATAGAACTCAGAACCCTAACTTGTGTTAGTTACCAGTATTTCATGAATTATACTTGCTAGGCAGATCAGTCAGAACGTTATTCTTCATAATTAAAATGCCATATCTTTTAGTATATGTATGTTGCTTTCTCAAATAATTATCAAAATTTTCAGCTACTCAGTATTTCAATAGCATTTTAGCTTTATATTTAGTTGGGAGTAGACTTAGCATCGAGTTGTACTAGGGTTCAGCGTACCCTTAGGTCCCAGAACTACGTGCCCATGTAGGTTTATAAGTCGCATCTATTGGGCATCAGTTTTAATGATCACACCACAGTTTCCTTTATACCCCGGCAAGGTACATTGGGTCCTCTCGATTGGGCTTATACATCGAACTCCACATTTAGCTCACGTGGTTTATGTTAGTTAATACTATCTCCCACAGTCAGACTCATGTTGCATTGACCATGTATTCAGCATTTATATTAGTATTTTGTTCAGCATGTTATCTTCGTGATTAGTACTTAGTCATTGCATCCAGCTCAGTTTTCAGTTATGTTTGGTATATCTATTTCCTTGTTTAGTTATTATATTTTTCAGCTTAGCATATATCTTGCATACTCAGTACATTCAAAATATTGACACATATTTTGTGCTACATCGTTGTATGAAGTAGCTTCAGGCATACAACATCCAAATCGCGCTTAGCTCGACTTCAAGTCCATATTCAGCAGCTTCAGTGGTGAGTCCTCATAGTTCGTGGACAATAGAGATGCTTTACTTTTGAGTTTCAGTCTTGTTAGAGTTAGCTGGGGGCATGTCCTAGCAACTCAATTCAGTTAGAGGCTTTCAGACATATAGTAGATTCAGCTCAAGTTGTTAGGTGTTATTTCAGTCATCATTATACTCTTCATATATTTGATATATTCAGACTTATTGGGATTTTCCCTATTTTAGATATTAACTATTTCTAGCTTCCGTACAGTGCATGATTTAATTGAACCTGTATAGATATGTCAAGCCATGGGTTAGCTTGGGGTCACTCGTGATACTAAGCACCGTGTAGCGCCTAGGAGATAGCCTCGAGGCGTGACAAACTTAGTATCATAGTATTAGGTTTAAGTATCCTAGGGTATCTTAAAGCCGCGTTAGATAGGGTCTTCTTCATGGGTGTGAAGCGCGCCACACCTATGTGGGAGGAGCTATGAGACGTCATTACGAAAACCTTCCCTTCTTTCTTCTCAAGCTGGTGTTATATAGTATAAAATATATTTAATCTCCTTCAAACTCCTGCTTTTCGCATTGCAGAAAATGCCTCCCAAAAATGCTAACGTAAGAAAACAGGCAGCAGCTCTAGCAGACCCATTGAATGAGCAAGTCACGCATGGCGAGTTTTGGGCTACTTTCCAAGTGCTTGTTCAGGCCATGACCACCCAAGTCAATCGGTAGGCTGTGGCCCTAACTCCGCCGCAGACTAACACTACTGCAGCAAGAAATCTGGGACGTCACTCGGATGAACCCTCTGAAGTTTCATGGTTCAAGTCAGAAGAGGATACACAAGAGTTTCTCGATGACATCCAGAAGGTAACAGACATTATGAGTGTCATTTTAGTCGAGAGTGCAGATTTGTCCGCCTATCAGTTGAAGGAAGTGGTCTACACTTTGTACCAGCAGTGGAATGGTACTAACTCAGTTCTTGTCAGTCGATTTATCTCTTACCTTAAGGCTAGAAAAATGATTTCCAAAGGGTATATCTATCTCGATCGGGTTGATGATTCAAACCCTCTGACCCAAACTCTTGAGTTAGTACTAGTGGTGAATGAGTTTCTAGAAGTGTTTCTGAAAGATCTTCCCGGAGTTCCTCCCGGAAAGGAAATTGACTTCGGAATAGATCTCCTTCCAGGTACCCAGCCTATTTCGATTCCTCCTTATAGGATGGCTCCAGCTGAATTTAAGGAATTGAAAGAAAAGTTTAAAGACCTTCTAGATAAGGGCTTCATCAGACCAGTATCTCTCCATGGTATGCTCCAATGTTGTTCGTGCGTAAGAAAGATAATTCTCTCATAATGTGCATTGACAATCGTTAGTTGAACACAGTCACAATCAAGATTAAATATCACATCCCCAGGATTGATGACTTGTTCGACCAATTTCATGGTGCTAGATGCTTTTTTAAGATAGACCGCAGATCCAGCTATCATCAGCCCAAAGTCAAAGATAGTGACATCCCAAAGATAGCCTCCAAGACTCAATATAGTTACTATGAATTTGTAGTTATGTCTTTTGGACTAACAAATGCTCATGCAGCTTTTATGGACTTAATGAACAGGGTGTTAAAACAGTATTTGGACATGTTCATCATCATCTTTATTAATGATATCCTCGTTTATTCTAGGAATGAGGAAGAACATTTTAATTATCTAAGTGTGGTTCTTCAAACCCTCAAAGATCACCAATTATTCACTAAGTTAATCAAATGTGAACTCTGGTTACAATCGGTCACTTTCCTTGGTCATTTAGTATCCAGTGAAGAGATCCGAGTGGATTCTCAAAAAATTGAGGCAGTACAACACTGGCTCAGACCCACCTCTCTGACTTATATCAAAAGTTTCTTTGGTTTGACCGGTTACTACATGAGGTTTGTTGAAGGATTTTCATCCATAGCTGCCCCATTGACCAAGTTGACTCAGAAAAAGGTCAATTTCTAGTGGTCAGATGATTGTGACAAAAGCTTCTTAGAACTCAAGACCAGGTTTACTACAGCTCTTGTCTTGACCCTACAGGATGGTTCAGACAGTTATGTGGTTTATTGTGATGCATCCAGGGTTAGTCTAGGTTGTGTGTTGATGCGGCAAGGTAAGATCATTGATGAGTTTGAGATTTAGACTCATTTAGGGCTTTGTTTGGATAGATTTAGTGTCCTCAAATGCCTAATTTATGCTATAAACTGATGTTAATACCTTGATTTTCAGGTATATGGATTGACGAGCAAAGCAAGGACACTAACAGGCAAAAAGGAACATAACAAGTTGAAGAAATGAAGAAGGGCGAGCCTGAAGATCGCCAAGAGCACTCGGCGTGTCGCCGAGTGGCTAATCTCACCGCCTAAACTTCCAGTGTGCCAAGCCCTGAAGGAAGAAACCAAGTCGGCAACGAAAAAGAGTAGTCGGTGAATCACCGAGTCGTTCCACAAAGGAAAGATAGATCGCTCAAAGTTACAGACCTCGAGGATGCTGAATACTAAGGTGAAAAGGCGATGGAAGAGGTCAAAAGGAGGCTCGCCGAGTGGTTCGGTGAGCCTGACTTACTTCGCCGAGTGGCCCTTCGTGGCTTATTTTCGGTGACTATAAATTACATTTTGAACATTAATTTAGCATCGAATTTTTAATCCATCTTAGTGTACAACATTTTTCTCTGAAGTTTCTAGTAGACTTGAAGGTTTTGAGACTCAATTTGGAGATTTTGCAAGTGGGTTTCAAATTTTCTTCGAATTGGAGCATTGTAAAGCTAGAATTCGTCTTACCTAGTGGATGGCTAATCGATTTGGTAACAATTTTTATCTTTTTATGATGTTCGGCTAAAATTCCAACTCTTGGGGTGTAATCATGTGATTATGGGTTGAATAAGTGTGTGGGTATTATTAATTACTAGTTTAAATGCTATTTTGAAGTGGGTTTAATCATTAATTATGGTTTAATTTATGAATTGTAGTTGCAAATGCAGTTCTATTTTAGTTCTTGGCTTGCTCGAGAGAGAGGTTTTAGAACTAAAATTATTGATTAATGATTCGTATGTATTGGGTTGATTTAGATTTAGCTCGAGAGATATGGATTGAGGAGCAAAGCAAGGACACTAATAGACAAAAAGGAACAAAACAAGCTGAAGAAATGAAGAAGGGCGAGCCTGAAGATCACCAAGAGCACTCGGCGTGTCGCCGAGTGGCTAATCTTACCGCCTAAAGTTCTAGTGTGCCAAGCCCATAAAGATGAAACCAAGTTGGCGACGAAAAGGAGCAGTCGGCGAATCGTTGTGTCGTTCCGCGAAGCAAAGATAGATCGCACAAAGTTACAAACCTCGATGGTTCTGAATGCTAAGGTGAAAAGGTGATGGAAGACGTCAAAGTGCAGCTCGCCGAGTGGTTCGGTGAGCCCGACTTACTTCGCCGTGTGGCCCTTCGTTGCTTATTTTCGGAGACTATAAATTACATTTTGAACATTAATTTAGCATCAAATTTTTAATCCATCTTATTGTAGAACAATTTTCTCTGAAGTTTCTAAGTAGACTTGAAGGTTTTGAGACTCAATTTGGAGATTTTGCAAGTGGGTTTCAAATTTTTTTCGAATTGGAGCATTGTAAAGTTTGATTCCTCTTACCTAGTTGAAGGCTAATCGATTCGGTAATGGTTTTTATCTTTTTATGATGTTCGGCTAAAACCCCAACTCTTGAGGTGTGATCATGTGATTATGGGTTGAATTAGTGTGTGGGTATTGTTAATTACTAGTTTAAAGGCTATTTTGAAGTGGGTTTAATCATTAATTGTGGTTTAATTTATGAATTGTAGTTGCTAATGCAGTTCTATTTCAGTGTTCTTGGCTTGCTCGAGAGAGAGCTTTTAGAATCAAAATTATTGATTAATGATTCGTATGTATTGGGTTGATTTGGGTTCAGTTCGAGAGAGTAAATCCTAAACCCATTCCTACCCATCTTGCTCGAGAGAGAAGATTTATTAAGGTTTTGGGCTGTTCTTAATTGTTGTGCTTGTTGATGTTCAAGAGAAATCACTTGAAGCGGAATAGTTGTTCGAGAGAAAGCTATTTTAATTATAGTCTAGCCTACCCACTAATATTTAGCTGTTTACTAGTAGTTTCAATTACCCATATATCAAAATTTGCTTATAATCGATCACATCCCGAGAATTCCTCTCCTAATAGTTATCTCATTGCTATTTCACTGATTTGTAGTTGATAATTGCAAATCAAAATCCCTATCTGACATTTGACGTCACCCCTTTGATTTGTAATGTGTTCTTTTCCAATAATATCTATTCCTATAGCTAGTTAGATCACATTTGTACTTCATAGTCGAATTTAAACACGTGCCGCTCCCTGTGGGATTCGACCCCAACTCAATTGTTGGGTTTTATACTGCTTAACGATTGTTTGCAGCTAGAATTGGATGAGGTGTGCTTGAATCGTTAATCAAAATGGTGCCGCTGCCGGAGAGTGGTGTTGTTTGAAATTCTTTTATTGATGTTGAATTGTGATCTTTTTAGTTATAGTTGAATCTACTTATTTTTGTTTTAGGTTTTGTGTTATTTGTGTAAAACAGAGGAGGAGATGAGCGTCAACGGAAGTAATGGTATCCAAGTGGGCCACCAAGATGACATTAAAAATCTCAATGATGTCAATGACCCAAACCAAGTGGGTGGTGTTGGTGCCATTCGTTTACCTCCAGCTGAAGGAAACATTGTTTTCCACATAACAAGCACAATGCTTCAGCTCCTCCAATTGAAGAGACTATTTGGGGGGCTGGCGCATGTGGATCCAAATGAGCATATCAGGAATTTTGTTGATGTTTGTCGGCCGTTCTCATTTAAGAACATATCGCAAGAATCGTTCCGTCTCAGGTTGTTCCCATTCTCTTTGATGGGTGAAGCGACTAAATGGTTGGCTGAGTTACCAAGGGACTCTATCACCTCATGGGATGAGCTGACCACAACATTTCTAGTGCAATTCTTTCCCCCATCGAAGCTGATGACTCTAAGGGATGGAATCTAAGGTTTGAAATGCTTGGAAAGTGAGCCAATCCATGAGACATGGCTGAGATTAAAGAAGTTGGTGCTTCAATGCCCGACTCATGGAATTCCTGATATTGTTGATGAGTCCGAGATTTGGACTCATTTAGGGCTTTGTTTTGATAGATTTAGTGTACTCAAATGCCTAATTTATGCTATAAGCTGATGTTAATGCCTTGATTTTCAGGTATATGGATTGAGGAACAAAGCTGGGACTCTAACAAGAAAAAAGGAACAAAACAAGCTGAAGAAATGAAGAAGGGCGAGCCTGAAGATCGCCAAGAGCACTCGACATGTCGCCAAGTGTCTAATCTCACCGCCTAAAGTTCCAGTGTGCCAATCCCTAAAGGAAGAATCCAAGTCGGCGAAGAAAAGGAGCAGTCGGTTAATCGCCGAGTCATTCCGCAAAGCCAAGATAGATCGCCCAAAGTTACAGACCTCGAGGATGTTGGATGCTAAGGTGAAAAGGCGATGGAAGAGGTCAAAGGGCAGCTCACCGAGTGGATCGGCGAGCCCGACTTACTTTGCCGAGTGGCCCTTCATGGCTAATTTTTAGCAACTATAAATTACATTTTGAACATTAATTTAGTATCGAATTTTTAATCCATCTTAGTGTAGAACAGTTTTCTCGGAAGTTTCTAAGTAGACTTGAAGGTTTTGAGACTCAATTTGACGATTTTGCAAGTGTGTTTCGAATTTTCTTCGAATTGGAGCATTGTAAAGCTTGAATTCCTCTTACCTAGTTGATGGCTAATCGATTCGGTAACGGCTTTTTATCTTTTTATGATGTTTGGCTATAACCCCAACTCTTGGGATCTGATCATGTGATTATGGGTTGAATTAGTGTGTGGGTATTGTTAATTACTAGTTTAAATGCTATTTTGAAGTGGGTTTAATCATTAATTGTGGTTTAATTTATGAATTGCAGTTGCAAATGCAGTTCTATTTTAGTGTTCCTGGCTTGCTCGAGAGAGAGGTTTTAGAACTAAAATTATTGATTAATGATTCATATGTATTGGGTTGATTTGGATTCAGCTCGAGAGAGTGAATCCTAAACCCAGTCCTACCCATCTTGCTCGAGAGAGAAGATGTATTAAGGTTTTGGGTTGTTCTTAATTGCTATGCTTGTTGATATTCGAGAGAAATCACTTGAATCGGAATAGTTGTTCGAGAGAAATCTATTTCAATTATAGTCTAGCCTACCCACTGATATTTAGCTGTTTAATAGTAGTTTCAATTACCCATATATTGAAATTTCCCTATAATCGATGACATCCTGAGAATTCCACTCCATATTGTTATCTCATTGCTATTTCACTGCTTTGTAGTTGATAATTGCAAATCAAAACCCCCATCTGACATTTGATGTCACCCCTTTGATTTGTAATGTGTCATTTTCTGATAATATCTATTCCTATAGCTAGTTAGATCACATTTGTACTTCATAGTCGAATTTGAACACGTACCGCTCCCTGTGGGATTCGACCCCAACTCAGTTGTTGGGTTTTATACTACTTAACGATCATTTGCACCTAGAATTGGATGAGGTGTGCTTGAATCGTTAATAAAAATGGTGTCGCTGCCGGGAAATGGTGTTATGGAATTCTCTTTTTGAAGTGCGTTTGTGATTTTATTGTTTTATAGTTGAACCCATTTACTGTTTGTTGTTGTTTGTTGTCTCTTTGCACAGATGGCAAAATGAGTGTCAACGGAAGCAATGCAATGGCCAATCCCAAAAATGTAGCTTGAATTGGTATCTCCGTCGTGCCACGACGTTAAATAAGGTGCTTCTTGGAAGGCAACCCAAGTTTTTGATATTTTTAATATTGATTTTGAATAACGGGTGTTGATTGTGCAGGTTTGAAAGTTGAAAGTGTAGGAAAATAAGCCGTAGGCGAGCCAAAAGTCCAGTCGGTGACTTGCCGAACAGGTCGGTGAGCCTGACTTGGACCGCCATTTGAACCACCCAAATTTCTGGGGATTCTGTAAAACTCGGCGAGCTAAAGGGAGACTCGGCGTATCACTGAGTGGGTTGGCGACCGCGACTAACGTCGCCGACCAGCGCGCGAACTGAAGAGTTTAAAAGGCCAAACAGTTTTAAATTCAAAAATCTCTTCATTTTCATACTTTTCAATTTTCATACTCTCACAACCGCTTATATTGTTGTTTTTGGGTTCTGTGAATGTTGGATCTAATTTTTTGTTTACATATCTATATCTTAGTTTCTGATCCATATTGGTCCATTGTTTTGAATTGCAAATGGTTTTGAACCAATTTTAAAAAATTTCCACCTCTTGTGTGTGATTGTGGTCAATACCGATGACTTGAATAGTGCTCTTTATTGAACAAAATGAATGTGCAGCTACGATGAGGCAAACGACATTACTTAGGCAATATGTGAACTTTTAGCATCTCGTTGTGACTAGATGTTTGTCGAATGAGTCTCTTGTGTTGAACATTGCACGCTAGCTAGAAAGTGTGGAGTCTTGTTGGATAATTGTATCAATGCCTTGAGTGGTGAGGTCATATTGAACATTGTGCTTGATGACGCCTAGAATTTTCCTCGTTGGTCCGGTTGATTGAGTGATGCAAGCAATAGACATGATCTTAGGCAAATATTTTGAAGAGTGAGCCTATTTGTCTACATACCTCTTTGTGGCCAACCTTGTGAGAAGTGTGAACCTTGCTTGGCACCTTTTGAGCCTAACCTTTTCTTGGAAGAAACTTGAACAATTGTGACCTCTCCTTATCCCTTCACCCATAACTTTCATGAAGTATGATTTGTTAGAATAGCCAACTAAGGCCAAAAGCCTAAGTTGGGGTGTGATGGAAAAGAAGGAAAGTCAAAAAGTGTTAAAAATCCCCTTTGTTTATGGATTGTTTTGAAAAAGATGGAACCCCTCCATGTAAAAAAATAAAATAAAAAAAGAGAAGAAAAGAAAAGAGAAAAGAAGCAAATAAAAAGAATGAAAAAGTTGTGAAATAAAGTGATGAAAATTGCAAAAGAAATGGGCTATCCGGTAATTCATTTGAAATTGAATAATGGGGTGGATTATGAGCATGTTTGAATTGTTAAAGAAAATGAGGAAAGTGATGGTCAGGCCACACTTCATGAAGGTAGCATCCAGTGAGCCTAAATGACCATACCTTGACACTCAGCCCCATTACAAGCCATGAAAAGACCTTTGTGATCTTGAGTGAGCTGAAACAAATGTTGATTGTAAAATAAGGGCAAACCTATGGGTGAAGTCATGCATGTGTTCATCTTTGTGAGTGTGAGAGTTGTATGTAATTCCGGAACTTTAAATTGCTGAGAAATAGTGTGGAAATATGGAATCAGCTTTGTTGTGAGGGTATTTGAGTACCTTTGTTGAGCTTGAACTTGCATTTGAAGCAAGTATTGTGAACTTGAGCATCTTTGGTAATGGTGAGTCACAATTTGAATCTTTGAGTGCACAATTGATCATTGTATGAGTAAATTGAGCCTTGTTGTGTGCATTCATGTTGAGCCTTATGCAACACTGTTTGAGACATCCTTTTTGAACTGCTGATCTTGAGTTTTACTTGAGGACAAGCAAAAGTTTAAGTTGGGGTTGTTGATGAGTCCGAGATTTGAACTTATTTAGGGCTTTGTTTTGATTGATTTAGTGTCCTCAAATGCCTAATTTATGTTATAAACTGATATTAATGCCTTGATTTTCAGGTATATGGATTGAGGAGCAAAGTAAGGACACTAACACGCAAAAAGGAACATAACAAGCTGAATAAATGAAGAAGGGTGAGCGTGAAGATCGCCAAGAGCATGCGGCGTGTCGCCGAGTGGCTAATCTCACCGCCTAAAGTTCCAGTGTGCCAAGACCTGAAGGAAGAAACCAAGTCGGTGATGAAAATGAGCAGTCGGCGAATCGCCGAGTCGTTCTGCGAAGTAAAGATAGATCGTCCAAAGTTACAGACCTCGAGGATGTTGAATGCTAAAGCGAAAAGGCGATGAAAGAGGTCAAAGGGAATCTCACCGAGTGGTTTGGCGACCCGACTTACTTCGCCGAGTGGTACTTCGTGGCTCATTTTCGACGACTATAAACTACATTTTGAACATTAATTTAGTATCGAATTTTTAATCCATCATAATGTAGAACAATTTTTTCTGAAGTTTCTAAGTAGACTTGAAGGTTTTGAGACTCAATTTGGAGATTTTGCAAGTGGGTTTCGAATTTTCTTCGAATTGGAGCATTGTAAAGCTTGAATTCCTCTTACCTAGTTGATGGCTAATCGATTCTGTAACGGTTTTTATCTTTTTATGATGTTCGGATAAAACCCCAACTCTTGGGTGTGATTATGGGTTGAATTATTGTGTGTGTATTATTAATTACTAGTTTAAATGCTATTTTGAAGTGGGTTTAATCATTAATTGTGGTTTAATTTATGAATTGTAGTTGCAAATGCAGTTCTATTTTAGTGTTCTTGGCTTCCTCAAAAGAGAGAATTTAGAATTAAAATTATTGATTAATGATTCGTATGTATTGGGTTGATTTGGGTTCAGCTCGAGAGAGTGAATCCTAAACCCAGTCCTACCCATCTTGCTCGAGAGAGAAGATGTATTAAGGTTTTGGGTTGTTCTTAATTGCTATGCTTGTTGATGTTCGAGAGAAATCACTTGAAGCAGAATAGTTATTCGACAGCAAGCTATTTCAATTATAGTCTAGCCTACCCATTGATATTTAGCTGTCACTAGTAGTTTCAATTACCCATATATCAAAATTTCCTATAATCGATCACATCCCGAAAATTCCTCTCCTTATTGTTATCTCATTGCTATTTCACTGCCTTATAGTTGATAATTGCAAATCAAAACCCCCAACTGACATTTGATGTCACCCCTTTTATTTGTAATGTGTCCTTTTCCGATAATATCTATTCCTATAGCTAGTTAGATCACATTTGTACTTCATAGTCGAATTTGGACACGTAGCGCTCCCTATGGGATTCGACCCCAACTCAATTATTGGGTTTTATACTGCTTAACGATCGTTTTCACCTACAATTGGATGAGGTGTGCTTGAATCGTTAATAAAAATGAAAAAGATTACAATTCAACTTCAATAAAAGAATTTCAAACAACCACTTATATTGTTGTTTTTGGGTTCTGTGAATGTTGGATCTAGTTTTCGATTTACATATCTATATCCCTCCAATTGAAGGGACTACTTAGGGGGCTGTCGCATGAGGATCCAAATGAGCATATCATGAATTTTGTTGATGTTTGTGGGACGTTCTCATTTAAGAAAATATCGCAAGAATTGGTGCGTCTCAGGTTGTTCCCATTCTCTTTGATGGGTGAAGCGACTAAATGATTGGTTGAGTTACCAAGGGACTCTATCACCTCATGGGATGAGCTGACCACAACATTTCTAGTGCTATTCTGTCCCCCATCGAAGATGATGACTCTAAGGGATGGAATCCAAGGTTTGAAATGCTTGGAAGGTGAGCCAATCCATGAGACATAGCTGAGTTTAAGAAGCTGGTGCTTCAATGCCAAACTCATGGACTTCCTGATAATGTGTTGCTCCAATATTTCTATAGAAGCCTTGATTCGGTAAACAAAGGAGTGGCTGACTAACTTTCTCCCGGTGGTATAATGCAAGAGCCCTACGCAATAGCTTGCCAACTCCTTCATTGCATGACCAAGATAAACAGAGCATGGTATACTCGAGAAGACTAAGTCTCTTCTCTCACTTATAAATTTACAAAAGAGCAGATCGAAAAAGATCAAGAGAGAGACCAGAACATGGCTAAAATGATGACTCAGCTGGATATCTTGGCTAAGAATGTCATGGGTGCTGGTTCAAAGGGTGTCAATGCTGTGGGTATTGGTGGAGTGAACCCCGATGATGCAAGGTTTGAAGCGATGTACAATGAGGAAGTGAACTTCCTAGCCAACCAAGGAGGAGGTTATCGTGCTAACTACCCAAGGCCGCGTGGAAACCAAGGATGGAATAGAGACGAGGGCTGGACAGACTGTGACAGAGAATGGTGTGACCATAACGCCACTTGGAAGAATAGAGAAGGGGAGAAGGATAGGTATGTTCCTTCCCACGAGCGTCAAAAGCCCAAAGATTCTGAGGGTGGCCGGACAGAAGATATGCTCTCACGCATTCTCACCAAAGTTGAAGGGTCCGATAAAGTATTGAAAGAGATGAAAGAGGATGTTTTGACTCTCAACCAAACGGTGACCTCTCACTCAGTCTTTAATAAGCAGCTGGAGACCCAAATGGGTCAAATTTCTTCACATCTAAATCAAAGAGAACAAGGGGGATTGACTAGTGATACAATGGGAAACCCCAAGAATGAAGCTTGAATAGGTATTTTCATCGTGCCACGACGTTAACTAAGGCGCTTCTTGGGAGGCAACCCAAGTTTTTAATGCTTTAAGTTTGATTCTGAATAATGGGTGTTGATTGTGCAGGTTGAAAAGTGGAGTGTGTTTGAGAATGTGCAGTTTGGCGAGCTATAGAGTCCAGTCAGCATCTCGCCGAAGAGGTCGGCGAGCCCGACTTGGACCGCCGTTGGACCAACAAAACTTTAGGTGGAGGTCTGTAAAACTCGGCGGGCCAATTAATTAATCGGCGACTCACCGAACAGGTCGGTGAGCCCGATTTTGTTCGCTGTTTAGACCCAAAATTACTGGGAGTCCTGTAAAACTCGGTGAGGTAAGTTACCACTCAGCGCATAGCCAATTGGTTAGGCGTGGACGACTTACACCGCCGAAAGGGCCGCGAACTGAAAGGTTTTAAAAGGCCAAACAGTTTAAAATTTCAAAATCTTTCATATTCTCCCATTTCTAACCCCGTACACTGACACCCGCAATTTTGATTTTCCGTATTTTTTCTACTTTACTTGCTTTGTGCTCTTGATCTCGTGTTCAGATTTGGATTGCATTGCCGCCTAGCTTATCAAATTCTAAATTTGGCATTCAGGTTGGTTTTTGAAACCCCAAACTCATGATTAGTGGTTGAACTCAAATGCATTCGATAAATTATGTGGTTTTATATTGGGTCTGTGCTTAAATCATGTTTGATAGTGTTTTGAAATTGCACCTAATTGCTTAAAAAGATGATTTCCTGAGTTTCGTGTGTTAAAATTGATTCGAAATTGTTGGGTTGCGGTTATTTTATGTTGGGTCTAGTTGGGTAAATTCTAAGTAACCCCCAATTGTGCTAAATAACGTACTTTGCCCAATGATGGAGCGTTTGACGTCATTCTTAAGGGTAAAAGTCGTCAAATGGCCAATTTTTTTCCAGATCGAGGGAAGTTTGAATACCCCGGAGGCATGGGTCTTATGAGTCTTGTATGAATTGCATAATGTGTGTGTTTGATTTTGATTTCGGGGGCTGCGGGCTTAATTTTGGAAATTGGGGTTGAAATTTGGCACGTTGGGCAGTTTGGCGAGCTTGGTCGAGCTCGCCGAATGGTTCGGCGGTTCGCCAACATCCCCCTTGATCACCCTTAATTTCGTAATTTGTCTTAGTTAGAGTTTGTAACTTTCGGCGGGAAGCCTGAGCTCATCGAGTTCACTCGGCGACTCACTGAATGTTTCCTTTGATCGCCCTTTCTGCGCAATTAACCCCTAAAACACACTGTTAATTTCGGGGGGCTAGTCTGAGCTTGTCGAGTGATGTCGGCGATTCGCCGAAGGGCCCTGCACATCGCCGACCTGCCTTGTTTCTGAAAAAATTTTAAGCCAATCCTTTCGGCAAGCCCAATCTGGCTCACCAAAGTGAATCGGCAACTCACCGATTGGTTCGGCGAGTTCATCTGCAACCTTAATTCTGCACATTTTTCTTGAAATATTTCTAACTCTTTCTAATGTGTTTTGCAGATATGGCTAGGTCCAACTTAGATGAAAGTGGCATGCCGCCTCGCAAACGAGCATAGGGCTTAGTTGGAGTCTGTGACTTTCGGCGGGAAGCCTGAGCTCGCTGAGTTCACTCGGCGACTCGCTGAATGTTTCCTTTGATCAACCTTTCTGCGCCCCTAACCCCTAAAACACACTGTTAATTTTGGCGGGCTAGTCTGAGCTCGCCGAGTGATGTCGGCGATTCGTCGAAGGGACCTGCACATCACCGACCTGCCTTGTTTCTGAAATTTTTTCAAGCCAATCCTTTCGGCGAGCCCGATCTGGCTCGCCAAATGACTCAGCGACTCGCCGATTGGTTCGGCGAGTTCCTGTGCAACCTTAATTCTGCACATTTTTCTAACTCTTTCTAATGTGTTTTGCAGATATGGCTAGGACCAACTTAGATGAAAGTGGCATGCCGCCTCGCAAACGAGCACGGGCATCTTAATAAATGAGGGAGCAACTGCTTCCACACAAAAGGGAAAGAAAGCACCTCCGAAGGGAGGCAAAGGCAAAGCGCCCGTAGCTGAGAGACCGGAGCGCAACTCCGACAGTGATGGGGATTCTTTTGACTCTCAGGTCTCACTCTCCGAGCCTGAAGATGTCCAACCACTACAGACCCTGTGAGCAAAAATTCGTGCAAGGGTTCAGCAAGATTGATCTAGGATCCCAGAATCTACCCCTCCTGCCGCTGATACAGTGCCAGCTCCGGCACAGACGGTGGTTCCAGCGCCACCAGTTCAGGGTCCTCCTCCCCGGTTACTCAACCGGTTAAAGGCCGAGGGATTGAGGACCATCCTAGAGGAGAAACGATTGTCCACGGATTGTGTGGTGGACAGGTACCGTCTTGTGTGGGACACACTTCGGTACCACAGATTCGACATGTTCACCAGGCCTCGTGGTCCATACATCCCCACCTGGGTCAAAGAGTTCTAAACTGCATATGGTGACTTGGTACCCCAGGGGAAGAAGAAGGCCAGTGCCTTCAGACCGGTGGAGTGTGTGGTAGTTCGAGGTAAGACAGTGGGATGCAACAGCGATCATATAAATGTTGTACTAGACAGAGCTATAGGTTTTGAGCCTGAGTACCAGAGGATGACGACTTCACAGACTCTAGATGACCTAAAGGGATGGCTAGCTCCCCTCATCTCTAACACCATCCCGAGGTGGATTGAAGTCGGAGCACCTATCGAGAAGAAGGACTTGAACATAGCAGCCTGGTATTGGTTCGGTTTCATTAGTAGCTCAATCATGCCATCACAGAATGAGTCCATTCTCCACCACCCAAAGGCGGGCTGTCTCGGATCTATTATAGCCAGGAAGAGTCTGAACCTAGGGCTGATCATAGAGCAGGAGATGGCCATGAGGGCCAAATAGCGCCAGACATCCCTTCCGTTCCCAGTGCTTATTACAGAGTTGTGTCGGCGGCCTGGAGTTCCTCTTGACGAGAAGAGGGACGTTGAGGTCACACCCACATTCTCCACCGACATCCGGCACATAGAGGCTGAGTACACACGAGACGAGGTGGATTGTAGGAGAGCAGCTCTGGTGGACACATCCCTGGAGGTTGATGTTGATTTTATACCTGCAGAGGCATCTTTGCCTACTCTGGCCTCCGGGCCTTCAGGTACATCTACTTCCACTCCTTCCCAGCCTCCTAGAGTTGTTTCAGGTACCACTGCCTCCAGGCCTCCGATCACTCAGGCCATGCTCCTCAAGATGGGGCACCTAGCCCATTCTGCCGATGTGCGGGCTTCCCGGCTGGAGGCTGAGGTTCCCTGGATGATTGAGTGAGCCATCACATCTGCACTCACACCTCTTCAGGCTGCCATTGATGCTCTCACTACTAGATTAGTGGCTTGTGAGAGAGGACATGGGTGACTACTGAGGTTACGGCTTTGAAAGCTGAGGTTTCTGAGCTTAGGAAGGATGTGGACCATCTTAAGTTCACAAACTTCACTTCACTGTTTAGGTCAGTTGAGATCCCTGAGGATCCGAGTGCTGAGATTCCAGCCCATGCTGAGGTACCTCCGGCTACCACCAGAGATGATATTATTGATGATGTTGCTGTTGATGAGGCCGAGGCTGAGACCGATGATGAGCAGCTTGAGGAGCGAGATACTATTGTATATGATGATCTGGCAGACCTAAAGGGTGCCATAATTGAGATTGTTTGACTAGCTTCATTGAGAGAGACTTCCATGCCAAGCTCTAGTGGAGCCAGTGTTGATGTTACCCCGAGCACTGATGCCCAACCCTAGAGTGTGACCCTGGGCACTAATACCCCGACAGATAGAGCGACTATGTAGACAAGATCATTCTTTACCTCCCTCTCTCTTCTTTTTGTGATTTTTATGTTTTTAGTTGCATTTAAGGACAACTGCTTTTCTTTTGTGGGTGGGATGAGGTATTTCCATACCTACCTCTTGTGATTCTGTTTTATTTTTGAATTTTTGGTATTTTGAGCTATATATGTGTTTTGATTTTTATCTTGTGGATGGTTGAGCTTATGGCTCCTTGTTTTGAATGGAAATGGTTTTGACCTATTTTAAAAAAAATTGCCACCCCTATTGTTTGTGATTGTGGTTGTTCTTGTGCAAATTTGAGTATCGGTTATGATCAATACCGATGACTTGAATAGTGCTCTTAATTGAATGAAATGAATATACGGCTACAATGAGGCCAATGAAGTTGCATAAACAATCTGTGAACTTTTAGCATCTCGTTGTGACTAGCCAGTTATCGAATGAGCCTCTTGGATTAACATTGCACACTAGCAAAGTGTGGAGGCTTGTTTGATATTGGTGACAATGCCTGGTGTGTTGAGATTACTTTGAACAATTGTGTGATGACACCTAAAATTTTCCCCATTGGTCCGGTTGACTAAGTGATGCAAGCACTTGATATGATCTTAGGCAACGAATTTGAAGAGTGAAACAATTTGACAATATACCTCTTTTGTGGCCAACCTTGTGAGATGTGTGAACCTTGCTTGAACCCTATTGAGCCTGACCCTTTTCTTGGAAGAAACTTGAACAATTGTGATCCATCTTTATCAATCTACCCATAACTTTCATGAAGTGTGGTTTGTGTGAATAGCCAACTTAGGCCAAAAGCCTAAGTTGGGGGTGTAGTGAAAAGAGGAGGAAAGTCAAGAAGTGTGAAAAATCCCCCTTTGAGTAATGGTTTTGAAAAAGATGGAACCCCTCCATATAAAAAAAAAGAGAAGAAAAGAAAATTGAAAAGAAGCAAAGAATAAGAATGAAAAAGTTCTGAAATAAAGTGATGAAAATTGTAAAAGAAATGGGGTATCTGGTAATTCATTTGAAGTTGAATAATGGGGTGGATTATGAGCATGTTTGAATTGTTAAAGAAAAGGAGGAAAGTGATGATCAGGCCACACTTCATGGAGGTAGCAGCCACTGAGCATAAATGACCATACCTTGACACTCAGCCCCATTACAAGCCATGAAAAGACCTTTGTGATCTTGAGTGAGCTGAAACAAATGTTGATTGGAAAATAAGGGCAAACCTATGGGTGAAGTCATGCTTGTGTTCATCTTTGTGAGTGTGAGAGTTTTATGTGATTCTGGAACTTTAAATTGCTGAGAAATATTGTGTGAATATGGAATCATCTTTGTTGCGAGGGAATTTGAGTACCTTTGTTGAGCTTAAACTTGCATTTGAAGCAAGTATTGTGAACTTGAGCATCTTTGGTAATGGTGAGTCACAATTTGAATCTTTGAGTGCACAATTGATCATTGCATTAGTAAATTGAGCCTTGTTGTGTACATTCATGTTGAGTCTTATGCAGCACTGTTTGAGACATCCTTTTTGAACTGCTGATCTTGAGTTTTACATGAGGACAAGCAAAAATTTAAGTTGGGAGTGTTGATGAGTCCGAGATTTGGACTCATTTAGGGCTTTGTTTTGATAGATTTAGTGTCCTCAAATGCCTAATTTATGCTATAAACTAATGTTAATGCCTTGATTTTTGGGTGTATGGATTGAGGAGCAAAGCAAGGACACTAACAGGAAAAAAAGAACAAAACAAGCTGAAGAAATGAAGAAGGGCGAGCCTGAAGATCGCCAAGAGCACTCGGCGTGTCGTCGAGTGGCTAATCTCACTGCCTAAAGTTCCACTGTGCCAAGCCCTGAAGGAAGAAACTAAGTCTGCAACAAAAATAAGCAGTCGGCGAATCATCGAGTTGTTTCGCGAAGCAAAGATAGATCGTCCAAAGTTACAGACCTCGAGGATGCTGAATGGTAAGGCGAAAAGGCGATGGAAGAGGTCAAAGGGCGGCTCGCCGAGTGGTTCGGCGATCCCACCTTACTTCGCCGAGTGGCCCTTTGTGGCTTATTTTTGGCGACTATAAATTACATTTTGATCATTAATTTAGCATCGAATTTTTAATACATCTTAGTGTAGAACAGTTTTCTCAGAAGTTTCTAAGTAGACTTGATGTTTTGGAGACTCAATTTGGAGATTTTGCAAGTGGGTTTCGAATTTTCTTCAAATTGAAGCATTTTAAATCTTGAATTCCTCTTACCCAACTCTTGGGGTGTGATGATGTGATTATGGGTTGAATTAGTGTGTGGGTATTTTTAATTACTAATTTAAATGCTATTTTGAAGTGGGTTTAATCATTAATTGTGGTTTAATTTATGAATTTTAGTTGCAAATGCAGTTCTATTTTAGTGTTCTTGGCTTGCTCGAGAGAGAGGTTTTAGAACTAAAATTATTGATTAATGATTCATATGTATTGATTTGATTTGGGTTCAGCTCGAGAGAGTGAATCCTAAACCCAGTCCTATCCATCTTGCTCAAGAGAGAAGATGTATTAAGGTTTTGGATTGTTCTTAATTGCTATGCATGTTGATGTTCGAGAGAAATCACTTGAAGGGGAATAGTTGTTCGAGAGAAAGCTATTTCAATTATAGTTTAGTCTACCCACTGATATTTAGCTGTTTACTAATAGTTTCAATTACCCATATATCGAAATTATCCTATAATTGATCACATCCTGAGAATTCCTCTCCTTATTGTTATCTCATTGCTATTTCACTTCTTTGTAGTGGATAATGGCAAATCAAAATCCCCATCTGACATTTTATGTCACCCATTTGATTTGTAATGTGTCCTTTTCCTATAATATCAATTCCTATAGTTAGTTAGATCACATTTGTACTTCATAGTCAAATTTGAAAACATATCGCTCCTTGTGGGATTCGACCCCAACTCAATTGTTGGGTTTTATACTGCTTAACGATCGTTAGCACCTAGAATTGGATGAGGTGTGCTTGAATCGTTAATCAATCATATCTTATGCTTCCAGACAGCTTAAGGTCCATGAGAAGAACTACATAACTCATGACCTCAAGCTTGCAACTGTAGTGTGTGCCTTGACGATTTGGAGATACTACTTTTATGGTGTTCATGTTGATGTGTTCACAGATCTTAAGAGCCTCCAGTATGTGTTCACCCAGAAAGAGTTGAATCTTCATCAGAGGAGATGGTTGGAATCCTCAAGGACTATGACATGAATGTGCTCTACCATCTGGGTATAGCCAATGTAGTGGCTGACGCCCTCAGCAGATTCTCCATGGTAGTGTGGCACATGCTGAGGGAGAGAAGAAAGAATAAGCCAAATATGTTCATCGGCTTACTCCCTTAGGAGTTTGCCATATGGACACGTTATATGGTTGTGTGATTGTCCAGAATGACTCAGAATCTTCATTGGTAGCGGAGGTTAAGAAGAAACAGGATAGTGATCCTATATTGCTTCAGTTGAACGACACAGTTCATCAGCAAAGAGATGAAGTTTTCTCCGAAGGAGGAGATGGTGTGCTTCGTTACAGGGTCATTTTTGTGTCCCTAATGTCGGTGAGTAGAGGCAGCATATCCTTACAGAAGCCCAAAATTCTAGATATTATATTCATCCGGGTGCCACTAGGATGTACTGTGATCTACAAAAAGTCTATTTGTGGAACGGCATGAAGATAGACATCGCATACTTTGTGGCTAAGTGACCTAACTTTTAACAGGTTAAAGTAGAACATCAGAAACCACAAGGTGTGACTCAGGATATTAGCATTCCTACGTGGAAGTAGGAAGTGATAAACAAGTATTTCATTACGAGTTTACCTTGTACTCGCAGATAGCATGACTCCATTTGGGTGATAGTGAAAAGAGCAACTAAGTCAGCTCACTTCTTGGAAGTCAAGACAACAAATTCAGTGGAGGATTGTGGTAGACTCTACATTAGGGAGTTAGTCACGTTGCATGGGGTTCCCTTGTCTATCATCTCAGATAGAGGTCCGCAGCTTACATCTCATTTCTGAAGATCGTTTCAGAAAGGTCTTGGTACTCAGGTAAATCTTAGTACCGCATTTCATCTATAGACGGATGGTCAGGTAAAGCGTACCATTCTGACCTTAGAGTACATGTTGAGAGCTTGTGTGATCGATTTGAAGGGTAGTTGGGACGATCACCTACCTCGCATAGAGTTCGCTTAAAATAACAGCTTCCATTCCAGTATTCAGAAGGCCCCTTATGAGGCAATGTATGGGCGTAGATGCGGGTCTCTTGTTGGTTGGTTCGATATAGGTGAAGCAGCCTTGATTGGACTAGATTCGGTTCATGAGGCTATGGAGAAAATTAATCTCATCAAAGATAGAATAAAGAAAGCTCGAAGTCGTCAGAAGTCTTATGGAGATGTGAGGAGAAGAGACTTACAGTTTGAAATCGATGACTGGTTTTCCTAAAAGTGTCACCCATGAAAGGGGTATTAAGATTTGGCAAGAAAGGGAAGCTCACTCTCAGGTATATAGGTCCTTATAGAATTTTTGAAAGGGTTGGTAATGGGGCTTATGAGTTAGAGTTGCTAGCAAAACTAGCCGCGGTTCATCCAGTCTTTCACATTTCCTTGTTAAAGAAGTATGTGGGTGATCTAGCGTTGATAGTACCTTTAGAGAGTGTTTCTGTGAAGGATAACCTCACCTATGAGGAGGTTCCACGTGAGATTCTTGACCGTCTGGTTCGTTGGTTGAGAAATAAGGAAGTCAATTATGTAAAGGTATTGTGGAGGAGTCAGTCCGTAGAGGGAGCTACTTGGGAAGCACAAGCAAGCAGCCATGATGGCCAAGTATCCTCACATCTTTCCTTCCGATTCAGTTTTAGTTTGAGGTAATAGTCCCTCTCTAGTCTCTTAGTTAATCTTGTATAAATTCAGTCTCGGTATCTTGTTCCCTAAGTTATCCTTGAATTTCTGCATATTTTCATGTTCTTGAAACTCAATTTAGTTAGATATCAGTTTCTAGTACTGAGTGGTAGTGATTGCAGCTCTTTCCTCAAAATTTATCTTGTTTAGCCTTCATTCGAGGATGAATGATCCCAAGGGGGAGATATTATAACACCTCGGACTTTGAGAAAGGGCTAAAAAGGAAAACGGGTAAGACCATGAAACCAAAATGGACCATGGACCCTTCATGGCACCCTAGACGACTCGTTTAGGGGTCCACAGCCCGTTAAGAGCTTTGTGGGTGACCATCTAAGACTGCCCTGGCAGGGTTCACCTGGACGGCACCCTAGACGGTCCGTTTAGGGGTTCAAGGCCCATCAAGGGGATCGTGAACCACCCTTCAGGGGCTGCATGGGAGGGAATCACCTAGACGGTGCCTTTCACGGCCCATGGTGACTTGGACGGCCTGTTAAGGGGACCGTACAAGTCACCCTAATGGTGAGGTTGCACCCAAGGCCACTGTGAATGACCACGGACACCTAGACTGTCTATGAAGCTTCACACAAAACGTGAAGTCGTCTGCAAAAAAGACTTATCATACTTTGAGTTTTGGGTCAACTTCAAACGATCATATCTTTTAGCACAAAATGAATTAGGTGGCCCATGAATTATCAAATTAAAGGTCTTTGAGTCCTCTTTCCAACTCCACCAAGTTTTCCTAATTCCGAGCTTGAAGTAAAAAAATTATGCTCATTTTAGTGAAGCCCTATCGGGTAGGGCAGCAAGACGACCCACTAGATGGGCCATCATGACTTAGACGGCCCGTCAAGCCCCTCGTGAAGGTCACTTCTTCAACTTTAAGTCAGGGTCGTATCAGTCTTTTCCCTTATGTGTTTGGTACTTAAACTACGTCGTTTGGTACTTAAACTATGTCGTTTTAGTTAGTCTAAGCCTAAGTAATTAGTCAGAAACTATCAAAAACCCTCATTCTCCTAAAATCGTCTAACTTAGAAAGAAAATAAGAGAAAGAGGCGATAATTTCTCGCAAGAACAAGCAGAGGTCTTCTCCATGTTCAGCTCCGAAAGCCAAAGGATTTCTTCGTAGCTTTTCTCACCAGGTATGTGGGATTTCACTAGTGGGTTCCTTTCACCGATTAGGTCCCTAGAATTTAGTCAATTCTTCAGTTTCTCCATAAATTGTTCAAAGCTAGGGTTCCTAAATCTTAGGGATCCATGAAAATTTAGTTGTTATAGTTTCTATATTACTCATCACATGTTTCTTGGAGAATTAGTATAGCCCCATGTATAGAACTCAAAACCCTAGATTATGTCAATTAACAATATTTCATGAATTATACTTGCTAGGTAGATCAGTTAGAAAATCATGCTTCAGAATTCAAATGCCATATCTTTCGGTATGTGTATGTTTCATTCTTAGATAATTACTAGTATTTTGAGCTACTCAGTATTTCAGTTGCATTTTATCTTTACATTAAGATGGGAGTAGACTTAGCACCGATTTGGACTAGGATTCACCATACCCTCAAGTCCTAGAACTACGTGCCCCCATAGGTTTATAAGTCCCCTCCGTTGGGCATCAGTTTTAGTGATCACGCCATAGTTATGCCTTTATACTCCGACAAGGTATGTTGGGTCCTCTCGTTGGGGCGTATACATCGGACTCCACATTTGACTCATGTGGCTTATGTCGTTTAATAGTACCTCCCATAGTCAGAGTCATGTTGCATTGCCCATATATTCAATAGTTACATAAGTATTCAGTTCAGCATGTTGTCTTCATGATTAGTACTTGGTCATTCCATCCAACTCAGTTTTCAGTTATGTTCAGTAGATATATTTCCTTGTTTAGTTGCTATATTGTTCGGCTTAACATATATCCTGCATGCTCAGTACATTCAAAGTACTAATACATACTTTTGCACTACATCGTTGTATGATGTAGGTTCTGGCACTCAACATCCAGATCGTGCTAAGCTCGGCTTCCAGTTCGTTTAGTAGCTTTAGTGGTGAGTCCTCATAGTTTGAGGACAATAGACATGCTTTACTTTTTAGTCTTTACTTTTTAGTTTCAGTCTTGTTAGAATTAGCTGGGGGCATGTCCCAACAACTTAATTCAGTTAGAGGCTCTCACACATAGAGTAGATTCACTTTAAGTTGTTAAGTGTTGTTTCAGTCATCCCTATACTCTTCATATAGTTGATATATTTCAGACTTGTTGGGCTTTTCCCTATTTCAGATATTAACTATTTTTAGCTTCCGCATGGTGCATGATTTAACTGAACTTGTATAGATATGTCAGGTCATTGGTTAGCTTGGGGTCACTCATGACAATAAGCATCTTGTCGCGTCTAGGGGGTAGCCTCGGGGCGTGACATTACCGAATCAAAGTTACGGTTTATTTCAATATTCATGGGTTCTTTTCAATTTTGATCAAATTGATTGTTTTTTTATCTATTTATGCATGAATTGAAGTAATTACATGTTTTGAAGTTCAATCCATATGAACCCATGAATTCCCCCCTGAATTTTAGACTATGAGCACATGATTAAGTGTATAAACTGTGGAAGATGAATTTATAAAGATATGTATGTTCTTTCTATGGAATTGATATGAATGATTGAAGGTGGCTTTCAGAGTAAAGCATCGATGTTGTTGTTGTGAAAGGTTATTCTCACACATTAAGGATTCATAGGGTTGAAAGGCTTTTCTCAACTAAATTTGAATCAAGATTTAGGAGCTATTCTAAATGAACTCTAGCTTGGATTGGCTACATAAATGTGCCTTTCCATGGGTAATAAGATGAATATGATTAATGACTATCCCATGGGATTTATGCTTAGCATCGAGTGGACTAGCGGTGATTACCCATGTCCCATACACTATGTGCCACCATAAGATGATTATCTTAGATAGACATTAGCTAGTGGATCCACTTATGGTTCTTATCTTGAAAAGTAAGGAAACCCATTTTCGGTGTGGGGCACATACCGAATTCCATGTAATAGCTCACATAGTCAATTTCGGTTAATGGAAAACTTCCCACAATAACGAATTAAGGTTACTTTCTAAAAGTAACTCTCAAATGAGTTTTAAAGATGTTTAGGTTGCATTGACCATGATTATGAAATATTTTATAGCATGTTATTTTATGATTTTGCTTGGTCATTGCATGTCATGTAAATTCCCTTTTATCCTGATTTCATAACTCTTGTGCATTGCTATCATACTTAGTACATTCCATGTACTAATGCATACTTGTGCCTACATTGTTTCACTAATATAGGGTCTGACGCTCCTATTCCGCAAACTTGTGGCTAGATATCCCTTAGGTGCTTTGGTTGAAGATCGGTGAGTCCTCATGTTCTGAGGACCGAGACTCATTTATTGCTTTATGTCATTTTCATTTCAGACTTGTATGTGATGTATGGGTTAAGTCCCAATCACTTTCATTATGATGTATTATATGGCTTGAGACTCATCTTAGACTTCCGTTTTTTTTTTGTCAAACTCTTTATGATATATGACTATCTTTTTAAATTCTTTATATTCTATTATCTTGTATATGTATGCTAAGTGGCTTGTGTAGGGCCTCTCGGGGTTCTATATGACATGTTACGCCTAGGGTATACTTTGGGTCGTGACAATTGATTAATATAATGTTTGTTTGATATGGTTTCCGTTGTCTCTTTATTATTTAACTTATAATTTGAGGTTGCAAATTCTTTTTTAGCTTATAATGGAAGAGATTAGAGAGAACTGATAATTACTTGATTTAATTCATTTATAGCTGAAGCTTGGTTGAATTAAAGTTGTAGATTGAATCTTATTGCAATACATGTTGGTGTTTGATAAAATCCACATGAAATATGATGGCTGATTGACAAATAGTACCATTATCTTAAATCTAGCATACCCATTGGCAATCAACTGATTTAAGAAATTATCAATACCCATTTTGTGAAATTAGCATCCATTGAAACACACTCATAAAATTATTTCTTACTTGATACAAATCCATATTTTAGGCTTTGCATCTGAGACTTATTAACATCTTGTTAATCATTTATGTTTCGAAATTTGTTACTCAACCCCCCCCCCCACCCGTTACTTACATCCATATATTGGATCAACATAAAAAAATTCTAGTGCATAAGATTACATCATACGGTGAATCCCTTTTATCCATTCCTTTGGGATCAATCCCAACTTTTCTTTGAATCATATATTGCAAGGGATCGTCTACACATTAATTTGTAAGGTGTGTAGTTGAACGTTATAACCCGTAAAACCTTATACGGTCCATAGATCCATCTCTAAAAGTCATTATTGGACTTTGTTTCACAAGACAATCTACAGTTTGTAGAACTTTTCACATTTCATACAATTGTCCCCAAAACTAAGACTTAACTCAGGTTTTCAAGGCTTTGTTTCATGGGTTAATCTTTGGTCCATTGATAGTTTCACGGGCCGTATGACTGTTTGTATAACTCAAACTCCTGCAGATTTTGAATTTTTCCCTGCTTTTCTGGGTTTGATCTAAACTTAAGATTTTTCTAAGGTGTTACAAGAAGGAGGTGGAATTTTTGTTTGTTGAGAGTTGCATCAAGGCTTTTGAGGTACTAAAGAAGAATTTAATTAAAGCTCCAATCCTCATTATTCCTGATTGGGAGATGCCTTTTAAGATGATGTGTGATTCACATGATGTAGTTATAGGTGTAGTGCTTGAATAGAGGAATCAATAGGTCTTCCATTCATTCTACTATACTAGTAAGACTTACGACTCTGCTCAAGTGAACTACACTGTGACTGAAAAGGAAATGTTTTCCTTAGGTTTTGCATTTGATAAGTTCAAGTTATATTTGGTGCAAACCAAATATATTGTTTACACTGTCCAAGTAGCTATTAGATACTTGTTCAACAAGAAGAATGCAAAGATAATACTTATAAGGTGGATCTTACTACTATCAGAATTATAACATGTGGATTATCCTTGTGGTTGTGGACTACGTGTCAAAGTGTGTTGAAGTTGTAGCTCTTCCTTCTGATGATTCAAAAGGGGTCATCAAGTTCATAAAGAAGCACATATTCACTCATTCAAAACTCCTAGAGCTATTATTAATGATGAAGGTTCTCACTTTACAAGTAGTTAAGTGAAGATCGTATTGGCTAAGTAGGGGATACAACAGAAGACGGCGACGGCATACCACCCGTAGAATAGTGGCCAATTAGAAGTGTCCAACAGAGAGGTTAAATAGATCTTGTAGAAGACTATGAATGCACAAAGAAAGGACGAGGCAATGAAACTTGATGAAGCATTTTGAGTATACAAACCAAGATACAAAACTCCTATTAGGATTTCTCCTTATCGAATGGTGTTTAGTAAGGCATGTCATCTTCTAGTGGAGCTAGAGAATCAAGCTTATTAGGCTTTCAATAAGTTGAATCTTGATCCATAGCTAGATGGAAAGAACGGGACGGGGCAGCTGCACAAACATGAGCAGTTCAAGCTCCATGCTTATGACAATTAAAAGTTGTACAAGGAAAAGAAAAAGTGCTGGAACGACAAGCACATTGTCTCTCACACTTTTGAGCCAAGCCAACAGGTATTACTATTTGATTTCAGGTTGAAGTTGTTTCCTGGATAGTTGATTTACAAGTAGTGTGGACTATTTGAAGTGGTAAAAATGATGCCTCATGGGGCTGTTGAGTTGTGAAACAAGGAGAAGAGTTCCACTTTTCTAATAAATGGAAAACATGTGAGGCACTACTTTGGAATGATATTGATCGCGATAAGGAAGTACTCACACTGGGTGATAAGTGATCCATGAGCTTGGTCGAACCGCGACGATAAATCAGCGCTACACGGGAAACAACCCGTGATTTATTTGTAATAGATAGGACTAAGGAAGTCATTTTTTTCTCATTTAAGCAACTTAGGTTTTCCAGAGAAAATATTTTTTAAGAAATTAAAAACAAACCCTAACATATCAATATTAGATTCATATTTATTTTTATAATGTCATCATGCAAAAAAAATTAAATTGACAAGTTGAAGTAGTCTTGTTGCATATGCCTATTATTTTCAATTTTTCATTTTTCATTTTTCATTTTTCATTGCTCTTTTTCCTCTTTTTATTTAAGAGCAAAAATCATCCCTTGAACTTAAAAAGGTAAAGTTTGATTTCTCTAGTACTAATATTTGACTTACATAATTAGAGATAAGCATCATATTATGAACTATTAGTGTAATAAAGCTGAATTTGGAGGGATATTTAGGAAATTATTTATTAATTAATTTATATATTTACTCTATTAAATCATGTAACTATAATAAATTAGTGTAATAAAGCTGAATTTGGAGGGATATTTAGGAAATTATTTCTTAATTAATTTATATATTTACTCTATTAAATCATGTAACTATAATAAATTTAAGTTAATTTGATATAAAGTGAGAATAAATTAATATTCAATTTAATGTACTATGAAATCGCGTAATCATAATAAATTGAGTTAAATTGACATAAATTGATGGAGAACAAATATTAAATTTATATTGCAATATTAAATCCAACTCGAAATTACATACTAAAATTACAAGCGGAGTTTCCTAGAAAAAATCCTTTTTCATTTTCCGTTGCCTCTTTGCAAATTCTTGATTTCATCATTCAAAATATACAAAGAGAGCAGAAAAGGGGGAATCGCAAAAATGGCTGGCGAAATCGCACGTCGTCGTCTTTCTGTGGAGCGCAGATCATGGCGGATGGATCACCCACATGTATTCTATGCCCTTTTGATTATTTTTTTCTACTCAATACTTTTTGTGTAACTTTTTTTTACTCTATTGATGCACAATAATGGGTTTTTAGGATTTATGGATTTGATGGCTCAGTTGACTTATGGGTCTCTTCTCTTTTTCCCTTAGGGATTTGTGGCTCGGCCAGAAACTGGTCCAGATGGGTCTGTCAATTTGATGGTGTGTCATTGTTCTATCCCTGGAAAACCTGTGGTGAGTAAACTTTCTTGCTTTCTTCACTGCCCATTTCAAGTTTTCTCCTTTTGTAGTTTTTGTATGGATGGTTTATTACTAGTGAAAATAGGAAAGTTAGAAGTTTTTTGATACTCTTCCTGAAAAATGGTTTAGATACATACAAATTAATCATGACAAATAATAAAAGAGTGCCCACATGTGTGAGCTCGCTCACATTTCCTGTTTCAAGTCCAAATAAAGGATGAGGGTTGAACTAAGCTTGTAGACATGTATATATTCAGTGGTTTGGTGTAAATTCCTCGTCTGTGATTGAAAATTTCGGGCTAGAATTGATCTACTTCTTTTAGCAGCTTATTGTTTATCATTTTCCCTTCTTTGTTGTGGAAAACCAGTAATTTTGTGCTATAATTACCAATACTTCATAGTTTTATGAGGATGTTTATCGATTCTATGTTATGGGAACTGTGAAGAAAAGATAGTACAATCTAATTAATAGTTAGACACATCAATTTTGATATTCTCGCAACAGTTATAGAAAGTCTTCTATTATATTGGTTGTGACTTGCAGAGTTTTCTTATTGTTTCTAGGATTTTTATACTTCTTTAGTTTTATCTTTTGATTTAGTTTGCCGAATAATTCATTGAAGTAGAGAATTAGTTAAAAGTGAATAGAATTTGGTAATTGGAGTAGGAAGTAAATTTAACGAGATCTAAGTTATGTCCAATTGGATGATAATAGTTGTAGCCTACATGTTTCCTTTCATGATTTTGGGTTAAGTTTAATTTCGTCTAAATGTGGAAAATATGGAACTCCATTTTATTTTGTAAATAGTTATAGCTTGACAATCAATATAACACACATTACCTTATCAAAACAAAAGGTGTCCAGCTTAATATGTAAATGTATAAATATATTTATAGGGCTCTGATTTGCAGTTAGAAGCATATATTGATTAATAGGGCTCTGTTTTGTAGCTTAGAGTATCCTCATGTATGCTCGTCTTGTATTGACCTTGTATTTTGTTATCTCCATCTATAAATTTCTTGATAAAAGAAAAAACAAAGGTTTCAACTTGGTCATTGCAACCGCTTGGAGAAACTTCCAATCGTCTTCTTAGTTCCTAATCCACAATTCAGGAAAATCTTTTTTTCTATTTCTATGGTTAAAGATTTTCCATGGAGAAAAAGGAATGATACTTGTGGAAGAGGAGCTTTAGTTATAAAGTGTTGTATGTAACTTATGAACCTTAATGGACCTTTATAGAGTTTATGAAAGAAAGAGAAATTATACTACATGTTTGAAATAACAATAGACACAATGGTACCCCATAAATAGGGTTTAGATATGGTAGAGTCGAATGCATGCGGACTTCACCCCTACCTTATGTGAGGTAGAAAGGTTATTTCAGATAGATGAGACTCAATTCATGTTGTTGAATATTGAAGAAAATAATATTGAGTCTAATGGGTACATTTACAAATTAGGAAACAACCACATATATGAGTCTCTCTTTGACACAAAAATACATAAGAAAAATTATTGAGGGTGTTCACAAAATTCATCTTACTGAATTATTTTCAAAGGTTGTTGTAGAATTCTCAACAATGATTGGGAGAAATCAAGAATTGTATTGATGGTTAAACTATTGAGTACATGATCAATTATATATGAGTTGATATAGAGTTTTAGAGTCCTAGCTAGCTACACTTAGAGTCATATTATATTACAAATATAATTACAAGAGTAGAGGTTAACTACTACTACTACACTTACATAGCCTAGTCCTAGTCCGACTCTAAATCCTTAACAGCTACAAAGACTTCTAATGTTTGTACCATTTTGATCAACTCTTTCCTTATCTTCTGCTTGATCCTTATCTTGAACACTTACCCTCAAGCTAGTGAGTGGTGGACAGTTACTCGTAGCTTGGTTCTAAGCCCAACAATGACTTGCTTTGTCAATGCTTTTGTATGACGTCATCTAGCTGATCCTTCCTCGTGAACTGTGTAAGAAGCTGAACTCTAGCCACCTTTTCTCGAACAAAATGATAGTCCATTTCTAGATGTTTGGTTCTAGAATGCATAATTGGATTTACTTTTGTTGCTCCCAATTGCACACAGAAGTGTATGTGGTCGCGCAAGTAATATAGTGGCTCTTAAAAGAACCGGATTATCGAACCTAAAGGACTTCTCGATTAACTATTTTTACTAAATTATACTAGTCTAATTATTTATTTAAGAGTGTCAAAAGTGTTTGATTTTTATTTGTAAAGAAAAGAAAGCAGGAATTAAATAATAAAATTACTTACAGTGAATGGAAAATCCCAGGGCTGCAGTATGTATCGGTTTTCATGTATCATACCTCATGCATGAAGTAACAACGGTTATCAAATTACTGATTTACAGGGTTGATTTTATGATCATGGTCTCTCTACCTCTAATCGCCTACTCCAATTAGCTGTCTAACTACATCGTTGAGCGGGGATAGGCAGTTCTAATTGGCGAGCATTTATATTTCATCCTGTTTTGTAACCAAGCTAGATGTTCGTCCGAGTGTCCCTCCTAAACACAAATCAACTCAATATAATGGAAGATCAAGCTTTTTGTATTCTTTGGTCTATCTACCTTATCATCTCCCGAGTCCAAGATTAGACAATATATTTATCTCTATGGTGATCAAGCATGAAATACTAAAACAAGGCATACAAAAGTAATTTAAGTGATAACCAATATTAATTCAAAACAATCAATGTTCAACAATTACCCATAGCTGCAGCCGCAGAACAAGGGTCTTTAGCTACTAATGTCTAAGAAAAAAGAAGAAGAAAAGAACCTTAAAAAGTAATGACAACTTTATACTTGATGCCCTATATTTTTTTTCTCCCATAATTATTTCTCTGAACTATTTATAGATATAGAAAACCCTAAATAAAATAATTGAGTCCAAATCAAATTAGGAACCTAAAACCAAAACAGAGTTGAATTCCTTTTTATTTTCCGCGTGAAGCTGTGCGTTCCAAATTTTGTGCCTATCTTCAGATTCTTACACGTGGCAGCAGAATTGCAGCTGTAATTGCAATTTAACTTATGTATTATTTTATAACTTTTAATCCATTAAGCTGCTTGCTTGATTTCCTTTTTCAACATATCATCTTTAATTCGATTTAGCTCCAAATTTCTTCAACTTTACATCAATTTACTCATACAAATAAAATACATTATTTAGCACAATCCATAAAATTCATACTCAAAAAGGATAAATACAAATAATAAATGTGAGATAAATAATGATAAAAAATATATATTTTTGGCCTCACATCAACACCCCACACTTAAACTTTTGCTCGTCCTCGAGCAAACATTAAAGATAATCTCAAAAAATCATACTAGGAATGTCATCACTTTAGTAGATACAATCAATTAGACCATATACAAATTTCAAAACATCAAGTACAATTCCCGCTAATTATGCAAGACATCCAAATAAACAACAAACATCTAACCTCCTAACCTCAAGAAAGGACTTTGAACTCATCAAATTTAAGCTTGCTCACCGACTCTCATCAAAGAAAGTTAATAAAATCACCTATCCATCATGAAACAAGTCCCCTCACAAGAAGAAATAGTCCACACACTTAATTCAAAATATTGAATATAAATTAAGGACTTAGGATCAAAGAACAACTCACACTCAGAAATAAAATTCACATGTATGCACAAAGAACCATATGTTTGCCCATTATGTACATCTCCACTAATTAAGCATGCTTGAATAGAATCAAATAGAACTTTAACGGTTTGTAATGTAGGCTAGGGGACAGGTAGGAAAGGTATATAATAGTGACTTACACTTCTTTAAGCACTTTGCAATTTTAGACTGCATCACCCATTATTTTCTTCTTTATATTTTCAGCCCTCTCTTCAACAATTATTTCACAAGTAATTCTCATCATCTCAAGAATGCTTCAATCATTTTTTTTCTTTTTTTTTCAAAGGATTTTTTTATGTCCCATTCTTTTGTTCTTCGCTTTTTTTTTTTTTCCATGTCACATTCCTTCAAAGAGGGCTTTTTAAGCACTTTGTAGCTATCGTTGTTTACCTTTTCACTCAACCATCTCTTTTTCTTTAGAATTAACAATTAGAATAAGTCTATGCTATAATGCTCAAGAAAGCAAGGTGCAAAAACTAGGGATTCAAAAATAGTTAAGGGCAAAATATGGCTACCAACAAAAGGCTACAGGCTCAAAAGGGCTAACTAGTGATATGATATCTGAAAAGGCTAAAATTTACAAGACAAATCAAAGAAAACTTATTATCATCTCCTAAACAAAGCAACACTTTTTATTTCGCTTCAATAACATGCAGGGCAAGTTCTAGACTAAGATACAAAACATGGAATAAATAAATTCTCACCACACATGGAAAAAGTATCAATCAAGATGGATCAATTCCACTTCTAAGAGAGATAGGGTCATAACAAACTATAAAATAAAATAAGCTATCTACAAAGTCACAACCATGAGCCTAGGCGTCAAAGAGTCTGCAATTTCCTTATCAATCAAGCATTCAGAAGAAATCACTACTCAAAAATTAGGCTTAAATAGCAAGTATCACACCACTCAAAAGGGTCTTTTCTTTTCTCTCAAAAAAAAAATATTCCTAAAAAAATAAAAGACACTCGGTTCAAGGGACTATCCTCAGAAAAAGAACGAAAAATAAAATCCAAGGAACCCATCCTAAAAAAAGACTCAATAAAACAGTTAAAACTAGGAATTCATTCTTCCACCCCACACTTAAAAAGATGATATGTCCCCAAAGCATCAAATAAAATTTAAAACAAGGGTTAGGAAAACTCCGTGAGGCCTTTAGGCCTAGCTGGTAGCATGGTCTCTTAATTTTCATCAAGGGTCGTACGCACCCCACACTTAAGATCAAACGTGCTCCTTCGCTTCAAATTTTTGGGTATTCAGACTTCTCCTAATCAGCAAAAACAAGAAAAAAAAATAAAAAAAAATAAAATGACACTAATAAAATAAAGTAAAATAAGAAGTTACACTATTAATTGGGTTGCCTCCCAATAAGCGCCTAATTTATATTTTACACTATTAATTGGGTTGCCTCCCAATAAGCGCCTAATTTAACATCACGGCACGACACAAATAAATTCACCACTTTTCTTTCCACTTTGAACTTATGAATTTTACCCCTAGCTTTGCATCAATTTTTCTACTCATTTCTAGGGGCGGTGGTATAAAGATAAAGGAACCAAGTAATATATGTCGCATCTTGCACTTCTTGGCCTTGTCGTTTTGTCTACATGGACTAAAAAACTTTAGAATGTAGGGGCCTTGTTCCTCATCTATACACTCATCCATTAGTTCAGATGACTCGAATTCCATGTCGCCATCTAAGCATAATTTAGAAAAGTGTTTTGAATGAGATTCAAGATGCCTCGACTCGAAAGCAACACTATTTACAACATTCTCAGTTTTGTACTCTTTCTCAAATGTGGCACCTTTAAGAAAAGTCTGATTGCATTGTATTTTCTCCCGTGTTAGATCCTCTATTTGACTTCTAAGTGCCTTTTCTGTATCACAAAACTCATAATTGGATTGTTGAGCATCAAACACAACAACCTTTGCATTCAATTCATTGCTTAAGTTCTGAGTATGCAAGAAAAACATATCAACATCTTGAAAATGCTTCATTTTTCTATCTATAAGGCGTGACATCACATATATGATTCTCCTACGATGCTCTTCATATTCCTCTATTAATTTCCTGCAAGATTCCATACTATCAAAGGAACAAAGATTATTAGAATCATCATGAGAGGGTTTTGGAGTAGGGTAGCAACACACGGTACAACCGAACCACAAACCACTACAAAATATACATGATAACGATGGTGCACACAATTCTCCCTCGGGAATATATTGACATTGTTGCCAAAAGTGGGCTCCTTTTCAATAAGGACAAGGTCTTACCACACATGAATAATCATCATTCCCATTCATTCCACGAAGAGTATTAATTAATAGAAAAAAATATGTATCAAAATAAATAAATAAAAAGAAAAAGTATAACCTAGAAGAATAGTTAATTTCTAAGTCCCCGGCAGCGATGCCAAAAACTTGTTGCTCCAAATTGCACACACAAGTGTACGTGGTCGCGCAAGTAATATAGTGGCTCTTCAAAGAACAGGATTATCGAACACAAATGACTTGTCGATTAACTATTTTTACTAAATTATACTTGTCTAATTATTTATTTAGGAGTGCCAACAATGTTTGATTTTTATTTGTAAAGAAAAGAATGCAGGAATTAAATAATAAAATTACTTACAGTGATTGGAAAATCCCAGGATTGCAGCATGTATAAGGTTTCATGTATCACACCTCATGCATGAAGTAACTACGGTTATCAAATTACTGATTTACAGAGTTGATTTTATGATCATGGTCTCCCGACTTCTAATCGTCTACTCCAATTAGCTGTCTAACTACATCGTTGAACAGGGATAGGCAGTCCTAATTGGCGAGCATTTATATTTCATCCTGTTTTGTAACCAAGCTAGATGTTCGTCCGAGCGTCACTCCTAAACACAAATCAACTCAATTTAATGGAAGATCAAGTTTTTTGTATTCTTTGGTCTATCTTCCTTATCGTCTCCCGAGTCCAAGAATAGACAATATATTTATCTATATGGTGATCAAGCATGAAAATACTAAAACAAGAATACAAAAGTAATTTAAGTGATAACCAATATTACTTCAAAACAGTCGATGTTCAACAATTACCCATAACTGCAGCCGCAGAACAAGGTTCTTTAGCTACTAATGTCTAAGAAAAGAAGAAGAAAGGAACCCTAAAAAGTATTGACAGCTTTATACTTGATGCCCTATATTTTTTCTCTCCCATAATTATTTCTATGAACTATTTATAGATCTAAAAAACCCTAAATAAAATAACTGAGTCCAAATCAAATTAGGACCTAAAACCAAAACAGAGTTGAATTCCTTTTTATTTTCCGTGTGACGCTGTGCATTCCAAATTTTGTGCCTATCTTCAGATTCTTACACATGGTAGCAGAATTGCAATTGTAATTGCAATTTAACTTATGTATTATTTTATAACTTTCAATCCATTAAGTTGCTTGCTTGATTTCCTTCTTCAACCTTCCATGTTTAATTCATTTTAGCTCCAAACTTCTTCAACTTTACACCAATTTACTCCTACAAATAAATACATTATTTAGCACAATCTATAAAATTCATACTAAAAAAGGATAAATACAAATAATAAATGTGAAATAAATAATGATTAAAAATATATATATTTGACCTCACATCAACTTTCATGTGCAAAGTACTCAAATTATAACAATACAATGTAGACATTGTCTTGAGGTACACTCTAAGATCATGAAGTAGGTAGATGATACATGTCATCTTTGTTGCAGTAAAGGCTAGTGATCTATACTCAACTTCAACACTTAATCTTGCTACTATTGGCTGTTTCTAGGAAATCCACGAAAAATAATTTGCACCTAGGAAGATGCTATAGCCTGTAGTGGATCTCGGAGTGGTAGTGCATCCTCCCAGCCAAATGAGTATCTGAATATCCATATAACCGACAAGGTTATTATGAGATAAGTTTGAGTTTTTCAGTTCAAATTGTAGAGTACATTTGATGTACCTAAGAATCATTCTACCTCCTTGAAGGTGTTCATTATTTGGACATTGCATAAACTGACTGGCTAGATTCTCTGCATGAGTGATATCAGGCCTTGGGAGTGTCAAATACTAGAGGCTACCTACTATCCTTATGTACACAGAGGCATCTACAAGACTTCCAATCACTTCATTTTGACCATGAAATTTTTCCAAAGGAGCAGCTACAAATTTTTACAATTTCATATCAGTCTTGTTAAGTAGGGCAGCGGCATACTTACTCTGACTCAAGTAAACTCCTCCCATAAAATATTTGACCTCCACTCCAAGAAAGAAGTGTAAATGAACAAGATCTTTCATAACAAACTCTCTTCCAAGTTGTAAAACCAACTCTGAGACATGTAATTAGTTACTTCTTATTACAATAATGTCATCTACATACAACAAGAGAAATATTGAACCTTTGTGAGTTTGCAATGTGAACAATGAGGGGTCTGTCTTACTATAAGTAAATCCAAGGTGTAGGAGATGCATGCTAAATCTATCATATCAAAATCTTGATGAATGTGTAAGGCCATACAGTTCCTTATTTAACACAAAAATATGGTGAGGATATTTAGAATCAATAAATCAGAGAGGCTAACTCATGTATACCTCTTCTTGCAAGAGACCATGTAGGAATTCATTTTTGACATCAAGCTGCCTTATTTCCAACTTAGAGCTAATAGAAACTAATAAAACCACCCTAATAGTTGTGGCCTTAACCATATGGCTAAATGTTTCTTCAATGTATATCCCTTCAAGGTGTGAAATACCCCTAGCAACAAGTCTTTCTTTGTATCTATCTACTATTCCATTTTCCTTCAACTTGGTCTTCGACACCCATTTTGAACTAATGGTGTTCATACCAGCCGATTTAGGCACTAATGTCCATGTCTTGCTGCTATGTAAAGCATTGATTTTCTCCTGCACAACTGCAAGCCAATGTGGTGACTCTAGTGCCTCATTAGTAGTTTTTTATTCTCTCACAATCTCTTCTTTGTTTTTAGGAACAAGAGATAAGTGATGCACCTTTTCCTTGTGTCTAGTAATCATGTGATGCCTTGTGGTATATGAGGTGTATCAAGTGAGGCAGCTAGTTATAGTGTAGTTTCTCTAGATAGTTGGTTCTCAGTCATATATCATACTCAGATATCAACTTCTTAATGTATCTCTTATGGACTAGACACAAAAGAAGTATGATTCGATGGACCACCACTATCTGAACCTGCATCTTTAACTTGATCCTTATCACCACTATCTGAACCTGCATCTGAGAGTTCAATATCACTATCATCATCAATAGGCATGAATATTGTTACATGTTCAGTAACATTATCACCAGTAGCTTGTCTATCACCAACAACCTGTGTTTGAATATATACAAGATGCCCACTAGTTGTTGACACAGTATAAGAATTTCCCCTGAATTAGTATCCTCATATGCCGGCAATTTTGAGAAAAACTCAACAAAAGTATCTAGATCAGGTGAGACATAAATATTAGTATAAGTTTGATTTGGAGGATAAAAGGTAATGTTCTTTCATAAAAACAACATGTTTGGACATATACACTCCCCTTGTTGACGGATGATAACATTTGTATCTCCTGTGCAATCTATTGTATCCTATGAACACACAAGAGTAGGTTTTCAAGCTGAACTTGGTACTACCCTTGATATATGTGAAACACCTACAACCAAACACCTTGAAGATGTTTTAATCAGGTTTCTCACCATATAACCTAACAAATGGAGTAACCATCTTTAAGATGAGGACGACAGTCTATTAATGAAAAATAGTGCATGGCCTCAACTCATAGAAACAAAGGAAGATTAGCACGTAATAGAATAGTTAATCCAATCTCATCAATATGCGTATGTTTTCTTTCTGAGACTCCATTTTTTCCAGGTGTGTTAGGACATGAAATGTGCCTAACAGTACCACAATCTTCTAGATGTTTAATGAAGTATGTTTTGATTAATTCACCACCTCCATCACACTGGAACATCTTAATCTCTTTAGAGAATTATTTTTACACAATTTTCTGAAATTTAACAAATACTTCAAAAAATTCAGACTTCTTTTTCATTGGATAAAGCTATGTATACCTTGTGTAATTATCTACAAACACTACATGATATTTCATATGCTGAAAAAATTCAACAGGAGAAGGAACCCACAAATCAGAATGTGTTTTCAATAAAGGTTGCTTCTCAATTTTATTCCTCAAGGCAAGTGGAAGTTTACAAATTTTGTCCAACTGACAACTAGAACAGACAATATGACTTTTATTCCACCTATTAACATTAATGCAACTACTGTTACTCAAAACTTTTAAAAACTTGAAACTAGGATGTCCTAATATAGTATGTTCTATGATGTCTGATGTCTTCTAATCTTGTGTAGGAGTCAAAGCATAGAGTCCACTTCTCTTAGATCCCTAGGTTAGTAGTGTCCTTGTCTTCTTGTCATTTACAACAACGTTAGTTTCATCAAATTCAAGAGTGCAACAATTATCCTTAGCAATTTTACAAATTGAGAGTAGATACTCAGCAATCTTAGGAACTACAAGGACCTTTTCTTATTTCAAACGTGATCTAGTTGTATTCCCAACATGTGTTATTTCTAATTGTGATCCATTCCCAACAATAATTTTATAAAATCCACTGTAGTGTTTAAATTAGATAGAATACTGGCTCTTGAGTCCATATACAAAGTGTCATATGTAGATGATGTATTATGCAGATTGATAGCAGTCAATGCATGTGGTAGTTCATCTACATATTGAAAAGAGTAGTCTCACCTGTAAAAGCACTTAAGAGTAGTATCATTATTCCTACCACAAATTTTAAACGACTCGGTAGTATTCCTATGCTTATTTCTACTTTGGAAGCTTTGATTATTCTAAGTATTTAATCCTTGTCCAACAGGTTTGAGACCCCATCCTTTGGAGTTGAAGTTGTTGTTTCCACTTCTCTAAGAGTAGTTTCCTCTTCCCCTTACCCTTTGGGCAAAGAATGCCGTGTTAAGGTTCTGTAGTTGCAATTCTTCTTCATCCTCTTTCATATCAAAGACCCTGAGAGAATTAACAAATTGATTAAGAGTGGAATATGGTGCATTACCTAGCATGAAAGTACTGAAGGGCTTGTACTTGAGACCTAAACCTCTAGAAAAGTTGATTACTTTTCTATCTTCATCCACATGATTGTGAATGGCTGCAAGACCATCACATATGCCTTTCAATTTCTTAATGTAATCATTAATTTTCGTGGTTCCTAGCCTGCACTTTGCAGTTATTGTTTAAGCTAAAACACCTTATCTTTGCTTCTTTAAGATAGGTTTTTTTAAAGCATTCTCAGATCTCCTTGGTAGTTGAGAAACCCACAATAAAGTACATGCCTTCTTCTGTCAAGGTGCCTGAGATCCAGTTCCTTAGCAATACATTTTTTCTCCTACAGTCATCAACACTACCACTATATTCTGCATTATCCTCAACACTTATAGCCACGACTTTCTCAACAGCCTTTCCAGTAGAATGACCACTCATAATTGGTTCATTCTCCTTGATGATATAAGTTAGTCTCATCACATGAATCAACTGCATCACTTGTGTCCTTCATATGAGATAGTTTGTTAGCTTAAGTTTAATGGAACAAAAGGCAATTAGGTGGTAAAGGGAATAAGTGGACAGAGTATTGGTAGAGGGATTCATTTCAGTTAGACGTGTGATAATTTTGAATTCAATACTTAGACAACAGAAGATCTTAATGCTCTTATACCATGTAGAATTCTCAACAATAACTGATTGAAATCAAGATCTGTATTGATGGTTAAACATTTGAGTAGAAGTTGATATAGAGTTGTAGATTTGTACAGTCCTAGGCTAGTATTAGAGTTATAATATATTACAAATACAATTACAATAGTAGAGGTTAACTACTACTACACCTACATAGCCTAGTCCAAGTCCGAGTTTAATTCTTTAACAACTAACAAAACTTCTAACAGTTGAACCATGTTGATCAACTCAATCTTTATCTTCAGCTTGATCCTTATCTTCAACAGTTATAGTTATTGATTTTATGAAAAATATTCTCACCGATGAACCTAAAATCAATTTTTGTTACATTTTGAGAGTCACTCAAGTCCTTCGAGTTCTTTCACAATTTTCTAAACAAAAGAAAGTTGTAACCTTATAGCCTTGTAAGGTATGTATGTGTGCGTGATTCCCTGGATTTAATATGTAGATTAGGAAAAAATATGATCTTTGTGATGATGCAAAAGTCCATTTTGTAAAAGTACCATAAGGTTTGAACTTTAATCGTTTTATTATGTATTAATTGCATACAAATGAAAGGATGTCTTGTTGAAGTGCTTTTAGTATCATAAGTCAATTGTGTAAATGATCATGGGACATTCCTTTCACATTTCATGTGTGAAAAATTCCTTCTCTCTGACTATTTTTGAGTTTCTGAATAATGTTCTAATAAATGTTGTAAGCTTTTAGTAAGCTTATGAATTTTATTATTTTTAGTCCATTAGGGTTTAATGTGAAACTCATTATGGATTTTGCAAGATTTTATGGTGTTGATACTCTACTCTCTTCTTCTCCTAGTTCTTTCTTCTAATATTTGTCAGCAATAGTGATATGATATATTTAACTAATATGGTACTGACTGGGAAGGTGGCTTCTATCCAATGACAATGCACTTTAGTGAAAACTATCCTTACAAGCCACCCAAGTACAAGTTTCCTCAAGGTTTCTTTCATCCTAATGTCTATCCATCAGGAAATGTTAGGGTTTAATGTGAAACTCATTATGGATTTTGCAAGATTTTATGGTGTTGATACTCTACTCTTTCTTCTCCTAGTTCTTTCTTCTAATATTTGTCAGTAATAGTGATATGATATATTTAACTAATATGGTACAGACTGACTGGGAAGGTGGCTTCTATCCAATGACAATGCACTTTAGTGAAAACTATCCTTACAAGCCACCCAAGTGCAAGTTTCCTCAAGGTTTCTTTCATCCTAATGTCTATCCATCAGGAAAAGTATGTCTGCAGTCTATCCTTAATCAGGACCATGTAAGTTCTTGTCATTGTTGTTTTGTTACTTTGTTAGTTTTGTAAATTTGTATATTGGCTTCAAGATGACTCTTATGGTTATTGTGTTTTTTATAACCTTGTTTAGGGGTGGAGTCCTATCATTACAGTGAAACAAATTCTGGTGGGTATTCATTATTTGCTTGTTTGGCCGAACCCTAGTTATCCAGCACAAATAGAAAGTTATAATATATACATACAGGTAACTACTCAAGCTTGATGTGTACTTCATTGAGATTTTTTTTTAAAAAATCTTTAAAAATCAAGTTGCCATTTTGATTTTGTCTATTGGAACTATTCACAATAATAGCTTGTATATCTGAAATTCTATGATGAATCCAGTTGAGAAATCGTTTACATGGATGCTTAGGTAAAAAATTAAAATTTACTATATATTAAATACATTAAAACTGTTTTAGAGATACTATTGGATTGTAAGAGGGATTCCAAATGTCAATTGATTGCTTACAAATTTTGGTTATATTGGTAATGAGAAAATAAATATTAGTTTCCATTCATAGACTATGGCACATTTCAAATGTGATTATTGAGTAAATCATATTAATTCCTAATTTTTGGCTTTTCATTACAGTATGTGACCTTGATTTTGCAGGATAATGTCGAGTATAAGAGACGAGTGAGACAGCAGGCTGAGCAGTATCCAACTCTTTTCTGACATTACTTTGTTATGAATTAAGAATAACCATGTGACATTGTTAGTCCTCATTGACATGGTGGTCGTGTGTCTAATTTGGTTCTTATCTTCTTCATGATTGAACAATTAATATAGTATGTGTGCAACATGCATGCTATTGATATCTGTTATTTTTACAATGTGGTTGGTTTGTTGTTTCTCTTTCTACTTCATCAAAGGCTTTGTTTTTCTATGCTAACAATCCGGTAGTTGCTAACTGTGTGAAACCAAAGAAGCAATCTACTAGTCACTATTAGTTTATAGGACCGATGGTCAAAAGATGATAAACTTCTTCCTTGGGTAACTAAGTTTTCTTCATGGCTTATCACATACTTCGCCTTTCAAATATGCAACAAATAGCGATCTTCAAAGGTTGGAATGAACAACAACTATATACCCTACTCAAAAGAAACTCACTTTTTTCAATATCTATATTCGAGACATTGGGAAGTATTGCTTAACACTCTAGATTTGTTATCGATAATATTTTTCTTGAAACATAACATGTTATTTCGTTCTCTCTTTTATTATGTCTTGTGGTTCATCATACAAGCAAGGTCAACATCCTTGATGTTTATTGTACGAAATATTAGGAGAGCTTAGTGCCTTCAATTTTAAATTACTCTTCTAAGGTACGAAAAACATGGTAATTGAGATCCTCTATTAATGTCATTAGATGATTTTCAGAAAAGCTTTCTTTCTCCACTTCCCTCATAATCATTGCTTCGACGTCTTTTGCTATGCTTTTGATCATTTCACTTTCCCTCGAGGTGTTCACCAATATTTTCACTCTCCTCTATCTTCCTCCTCCTTGATAATTGTATTTGTGATGTCAAAAGTATTATGATATACCTGTTCCCTAACCCCACATCAAATAACCTACCCCATCTTTTCATGGTAGGACTTTTCCACAAACAAGGGTTATGTTAGCATTGGCATTCGAGCTGTAAGAGATTCCAAGCTAGAGTTCTGACCACAATGAGTCAGGAATGCTCCAGTTGCTGGATTGTCCAAAATCTTCAGTTGTGGCACCTATCCTCTAACTAAGAAACCTTTGTTGTTTGTCAACATTTTTTCCTAGAAGCTAGTAAGCATCGAGCTTTCTCGCTCATTTTCTTGGGGTTTGTCACCCTTCCTTACTACCCAAAGAATAATGAATTTGAGGTCTCAAGAACAAAGGCTATTTCATAGAGCGCAGCATCAAAAACCACCCCATACATCAAGAACAAATGTACACGATCAAGTTTGGTTCTTGAGAATCAATCTAACTTAGGTTGTTGTATCGCTCTTGTACTATAGTGTTTTCAAATTGCTCAATTCTTCTCTCTTTAAAAGTGAAACAAACAATGAATCAACCATGAATTTTCACCATTGTTTTCCTTCTAAAGCTCCGTGTAAGTAGTCTTCAGTTTATAGATAGTGTTATGAATCACGGCATATACAGCTCCAAGATTCTAATTCTTTAATTCTCTTCATCATCTCCGAGTATAGACCTTCAGAATTGATTTTAATATCATACGAAAATTGAGATCTTTTAATTTCAATCCGATAAGGTAAACTCAGAATCAATGAACTTTATGAATCTAAAAATTACTTTCTCATGAGGTTTGTACACGTTCAAACAATGTCCAACATAGTGGAACATAAGATTATGTGCATAAAACGTAAGTCTAGGTATCTTCAGTTGCTCGACTAAGTCCATAATCCAGGTAAGGCACACATCTGAAACTATGCAATAAGGACAAATATAAACAATAAGATCTTCGATTGGTTTCTGAAGCAACAAAATTTCTATAAATACCATCACTATACCATAATAGGGTTTTAGTGGCATCTATTTAGGTGCTATAAACTAATTTCCACTAATTTTTCTTCCAACTTCATATATTACCAGAAAATAAACTTTAACTGCAAATGATCAATTTTTAGTGGCAACTTAAATAAATGGCCATTAAAATCCCAAACTCATTATACTCACATTCTTATATACTCTAAAAGTTACTGAAATTATCCGCACTTCGTGTGACTATAAGAAAAATTTATTTATTTATTGATTTTTACTTCTCATACATACTTATATATGAAATCTCACCCAAAGAATGGGGCATGCACCCAACCAAGTACAAAATAATTTCCCAGCCATTTGAATTCCAAAATTACAGTTATTTTTATTACAAAAATGCATGTATGAATGCCTTAACTTTTCAAAATAACACTAGCAAAAAATTCATGCTTCCTCCCTTTGGGGAAACTAGTTAGTCTCTAAACTGCTCAATGGTTTTTGCATCAATGGTGGCTTGTCTACTCTCACAACCAAATCCTTTCTTGATCCATCTGCATTCAAAATAGTTGAAACGGATGCATCAGATATTGGTTATGATGGTATTTTGAAACAAAAAAATGATAAAGATCATATCATTGCATTTGCTTTTACTACGCATTGATTGTAAAGCTGCAAAATCTATTTTGCAAAAAGTTGTACAAAACCTTGATTCTAAACATATATTTGCTAGATGGTAAGCTATTTTGTCTATTTTATTTTGATATTGAACATATCAAAGGGATCTCAAACTCTATTTCAGGTTATCTTACTCGAGAATTCTTGCAGGGTAGGTAATTATGGATAGAAAAAAAATTTGAACTAAGTACACAAAATGAGAATGAAACTATTTTTGGACATAAGCCAACCAAAAACCAAGTATAAGTTGTTTTCCAATCACAGACAATTTCAGATGCTACAAAGCAATCCTCAACAGATGTTGTTGGATCAAGCCATCCCAAATACCAAAACTCAGCAGATTATGCCATGAATGGATCTGTAATTAAAACATGGTAAAACTTGAATAAACTTATACAAATTGGTAAGATCTATTTTTTAATAGGATGGTATTAATGTGGATGATATTGTGATCTTTTCATATCTACTTTGTAATTAGTATTCCTAAGCAACAATGGTTGGTTTGTCAAAGAAGACTTAGTAGACTTACAGATGGATCATCTAAGTAAACAACTTCTTGATATAAAATAGCTATAGCCTTTATGTATAAAATTGATATAAGACCCCTGTAAACTTAACTATCATATCTAGCTCTTTTATATAATAGAGTTAAGAACGTGAATGTTTTTCTTTATGGAACCCAATGTTCTCTTGATTCAAGGACGGGGGGGCATTAAAGTCATGTTTTCTTCACTCCCTTTTTCTCCTCCTCTAAAATTTCTTCTGGAACTACATCTTCAACTATTTCTCCCAATTGTAATCTTAAAGGAGATACTAGCTTCACAAATTTGCAGCAATCAATTGACGATTGGAAAATTTCAAAACATCCCTAGTCTACCGTCTGTAAGTCTTCGAGATGACCTTTAAAATTAACTATTTCACGATTCAAAAATGCACGTAATGGAACTCGTATTGTCCCATCAAGACAAGTCAGTCAAAAACTCAAAAACACAATAGAAAAGTGGAAATAAACTAACAATAACATAAGCATGGAAAACTTAGTCATTCTCAACATAACCCCAAAACCTGGTTGTCATGTGTACAAGCCACTAATGTAAAATACAGAATTGAAAGATAAATACAAGTCTTAATGTCTTTGTTTCTAAAATAGAACAATAAAATAAGTAAGGAACAAGAGGGCCCGTCGGGATGACAAGGAACTACCTCTCAATGTATCCTTAGAAAGCCTCGGAGAAAGATGGAAGAAGAATGGTCACACGGATTCGGGCTCGGAACCTACACAAGTGTAGAAGTAAGAAGTGAGTACCAACCAATACGGTACTCAGCAAGTAACCTAATTAACGAAAGGTAAAACTAGCCTAGAATACGAGTACTCCTTCCATCCCAATCGAACCACCACAACTACAACATGCATAGAAATCAGCCCATCTTAACCTTCACAATATATAGTTCACATTTCTTCATAATCACAGTCCAATAGTTACATTTCATCAAATCACAAGAATATAGTTGATCACTCAAAAGTATTAAGTTCAACAATCACAAGTATCAAGTACATTAATCACAATTATCAAGTCGGGATCCATGGGGAACACCCAAGATCCATACAACCGTCGGATGTAACCTCAGCCTCAATACCACTTATTGGAATATACCTCGACATCAACATCACATACCAGAATAGACCTCGGTGTCACTGCCACTTTCCAAAACAGAGCTCGACATCAATACACTTACCAGAATAGACCTCGGTATCAATATCACTCACCGGAGTTGACCTCGGCATAATCTCTACACATCTCATCACAGTGTTCAACATCAATGCAAACAAGCATATTCACATAATATTGAGGAGATGAAAATTCAGGAAATTTACATCCACAATCATACTATCAAAGTATTTCATTAGTCACTGATTCAAATTCAACATTCAAGGCAATTCACAATATACAATACACTATTATCATCATGTTGCCTTTTTCATCAATCCCCTTTAAATAATTAAGATTAATCAATAAGAGTAATTTGACCCATCACCTTGTTCCCATTACTCCCCAACAGATACACAATGAAGAGAATACAAGATTCTACAAGTTTTAACAAGGTTTAAAGGTTCGCTTGCCTTAAATCAATCAAAAGTCAAGCCAGGACTTGAGCTTTTCCTTACCGAATGGTATCCAAAACAACACAATCTAGTCAAACAAGTATTCACAATGAGATTCTGGAACTAACACCACCCATATCAAGTAATTTGAATAAATAGATCAAATTAACTCGAAAATTCGATTCAGAAAATAAGGTTTGAATATGAAAATTGTTACATGAACATGTTATCCAAAACATTTGGAATTCGTTGGTGAAACCATTTCAAAAATAGAGTTTTATTCAACTAATAATCATCATTTTTCTGAAAAACCCAAGTTCTTGAGAAACCCCAAAGGTTTGAATTCAATTTAGCAACATAAATCATAAAAACTTGCCATAATCATGGAATAATCAAATTCATTACCCAATCAAAGTTTCTTCAAAATCCACTTTGGTTCAAATACAAAGCTTGAGAACTCAAAAATGGAGGAAATGGGGTTGAAACCGTGATTTTGGAAAACATCCTGCCCAGGGATCCTCCGCGAATGCGTACCCCTGCCCATGAATGTGTGACGTTATGAACCAGCCCTCTGCGAACATGGCAGGGCTCCCGCGAATACGAAGGTCAACATATTGACCCTCCATGAACGTGGTGGACCCTCCACTAAGGTCTCCACATTTTCCCATTTGTGAATGCGGCCACAAGCTCCACAAACACGGAGGGTTGGCACCAGCAACACAGTTAGAAAATTAACCAACACAAAATCCTTCGAATGGACCCTCATTATTCATTGCAAACCCAGTACACTCATATTAAATATGCTATCTGACTAAACTCGACATTCGGGACTCAATAGAACCATCAAAATATGAATATGAGGTCTCATTGACCTGAATCCCGTGAAAGTCACAATAAAATAAATACAACGCCTCAAAATATAAAAATCAATCTCATGACCTCTGTAAAATTAAACAAAGATCTCCTCTAGGCCTAAAATCATCCCCAAATCCAATGGAACTGTTAAAAACTTGATCTAAGCATCCGAACCCTGAATGTTAACAAAAATCAACCCAAAGGCTAAAATTTCAATAATTTCTAACTTAGGACCTCAATTCCATGAAAATAATCCGAATCTGAAACTGACAACTCTCTCAGACCAATTTCTATATTCTGGGACTAATGGAATCTATGAAATTCCATTCCGAGTCGAGAAACTCCAAAGGACAATAAAAATCACTCTTAAACAACTTAAGTCTTTCAAACTCAAAAGTTTTCACCACACGTCACTTTTTACTCAATATTCAAAACTAATTTCACTAGCCAAATTAGAAATGACTCATGTCAATATTGAGAGGGATAAAATAGTAATTTAATGAAATTTTCCAAAAATGACCAACCAGGTCATTACATTATTCACCACTAAAAATAATGATCCTCCCTGAAGATGAAGTAAAAGAAAGTACATGAAGCTTCGAAAAGCTGGGGATATCTAGCACACATGTCAGTCTCCATCTCCCAAGTCACCTCTCCAAATGAAAGGTGCTTTCACTACACCTTCAGTGAAGAAATCTCTTTGGTCCAAAACTTTTAGACCTTTCTATCCAGAATGGCTATAGGCTCCTCCTCAAATTACAAGTCTGGCCTCAATACTACTGAACCAAAAAAGGCACATGGGACTCATCCAGCACATACTTTCGAAGAATGAAGACATGAAACACCAGGTGCACAGCTGACAAGATAGGTGGCAAGGCCAACTTATAGGCCAAATCAACTATTTGGCTCAAAATCATAAAAGGACCAATAAATATAGGGCTAATCTTTCCCTTCTTCCTGAACTTCACACCATTCATGGGTGAAACTCAGAGGTAAATATGATCTCCCTGTATAAACACTAAGGACCAAATTCTTCTATCGACGTCACTCTTCTATCGACTCTGGGTTGTCAACAGTTGATACACCTAAATTACACCTCCCTAAAGAAGTATAAGAGGTCATTGTCAAATAAAGAACCTAACTTTTAGGTTAGGGTCAATCCCATGAGGAATATGGTCTAGACTTAGGCTAAACTATAATTATCTATGGTTAGTCAAACTACTTCTGAAAAAGGGAAGATTTTTAAATAAGATAATAGTTGATTGATTTGAAGTAAAAAGTAATAAGTAATCACAATTCGTTGTTTGAAATATAAAAATGAGATGAAAACTAGGGTACAAGTGTTCCCCACAAGTTATTAACGCAGTAATTCCAATATTAGTAACTCTATCTTAGTGTCAACATGCAAGGTTGATAAGTTATGTATCTCCTAAGTGATTGGTCCTCCAAATAGGGAATTTCACCACGTAACTTGATCCGTCTACGGGTGTATTCTTACTAACCCTTACTTAACCCCAGATTAGCCTTCGTAGTAAGTGGGTCAGGCTATTAGATAGCGGATTATCACGTCTAAATCTATGTTGTTTAATCCCTTCTCATTCTTTACCTCCTTGGTCCGGAAAGTAGGAATGAGGCGAGTTCTAACGTTGACCACCGTTAAAAATTTTCTAAACGAAAGGATTAACAATACATGCATAAACACTATTCAAGATTTACTTAATTATTGGTTTTACTTTGTTAATTACTTATGATTCCCACAACCCTATTTGTGGATTTAGCTATTCATGCTTGAGTTATCACAATTCATATTTGAGTTTGAAATAGAAATCATGAACTTACACTTGGAATAGATGAAATCTGAAATCTTGAATTGAAAATCAAAAGCAAATTGCATAAACACACTTTAAGAATTAAATTCTAAAAGAGTTTGCAAAATAATTCTCAAAGCCAAAAGTAAAGTCTGACAAAAGGTCAACACCCCAAAAAAATGAAAAATAAAATTTCTATTTATAGAAACTAAATCCTAAACCAAGTAGGAAAAGAAAATATAGGAAATTCTGATATGAGCAGTTTCGATCAACGACAACCGCCTACGGTCCCTGAATCAATTAACGGCCCGTGGGTTGCTCCGTGGTTCAGGAGTTGGCCAAAATCTTTTGGTCTTCAAACGACAGTCATCACCTATGGCTCGTAGGTCTATGCACGGTCTGTCCTGTCCCTCCGTTGTTCAAGTACTGGAACTTCTTTTCTCTAAATCAAACGATGACCATCATCCACGGTCCATCACTCAGACTATGGGGCATCGTTATCCTCCGTGGTTCCACCAGTAGTCAGACTTCCTTGAACAATCCACCTACGGTACGTTAAGTAAACAATGTCTCATGGATGGGCTCGTGTGTTGCCAAAATCCTGCTGGTTCAGCAACATTCAACTCTAAATACTTCAAACTGATTTTCTGCAAAATTAGACCAAAACACCATCATATCTAATAACAAAAAGGCCTAAGACGCATGCAAACTTCAAGTATAATGTATCGAAAATACTGTAAACTCATGGTACATCAACACCCTCAACTCAAAATCGTTGCTTGTCCTCAAACGACACAACAAACTCTAAACGACACTCATGTAGAAGCAACATACAAATTCAATCAATCACTTGGCATTTTCTATCACCTTTCTCTTTTCAACTCTTTTCAACACAGTGCAAATATTTTTATTTAAACTCAACAAGCGAACTTATGTGGATCAAAACATGACATAGACATACTAACAAACATCTAACACATACACACAACAATCACCAAGATGCCAATTACTTAACAATGTAACTAGTGCCCTTACCACAAAGAAATCCCTTTTTTTTCACACAAGACTTGATATTTTAGTTAGGGACTCAGTATACACTCACACTCAGAAGTGAATTCAGATAAAGTTAGTACTCAATACCATAGTCTTGCCCTTATTTTCTCTGTTTTGACTTTCTAAATTGGTTACTTAGGATCACTGTAGGAGTTTCTTAGCTTGTAACATAGGCTCAGGGTCAGGTGTGGTGCATTTGGATATTTTAGTGACTTTTCTTCCCTCCTTGACATTACATTCGCTATTTTACCTCTTTCACAACAAGTTTTGACATCATCTTATTTTTATGTTCTTCTCCTTATCACTTATTAAGCGCGGGTGTGACTTTGACTTAACTTTCTTACTGTAACATTCTCTCTTATTTTCATCATTTCTTCATCTTTTTATTTCAAGCCTCTTATCATTCTTCTGTTGCTTTTTTTGTTCAGTCACACCATTCACTACCCTTTTCTCAGCTTTTTTTTCTTTTTCAACAAACAACTCTTTTCATACCCTTTTTATAGTTTTCCTCTACCATAGCCACCCTCAACTTATGTATTTTGCATGGGTTGAGGTGCACAATGTCCTATTAGAGGACCAGGGCCAAGATTTCAGTAACTTCTGAAGTAGCCACCCTCAACTTAGACTTTTAGTCTAAGTTGAGGTACATAATGTCCAAGGAGGGACCAGGGCCAAAACAGATTTTTGGGAAGGTGAGTTGGGTGTTTAGAAAGAAATAGTATTCGTTAGGCTCAAACATTTGGATCAAAGGGAGCATCTATTTATTTTTGGTTGGTTGCTTTTAGGTTTAAGTGGGCTCACTATCAACAACAGCCTATGATCATTTCCCAATTTCCATTCCAAATCATCTTAACAAGACTAACGGGGCAAGTTCTAGATTGGCACATACTATATGAATATGCAATAAGCTCATACACACATGGCAAGTTGTTTCACTATCAGATCATTAGTGCATCTGGTTCAAGTTATAGCTTAATTTATGATATCATATCAGTTCCTATCATGTCATATAAAGATCCAACATATTCAACTTTATCAAGTTCACAGATATAGCACAGAAGCAAATTTGGAGGGGTATCAATTTAATGCTCTTATGCCATCGTGCTTTCATTTTTAACTACTTCTATAATTATACTATCCTAAACATGTCGGTTCAACAGAAATGTAAAACAGTCCCTTGGGGAAAAAGAACACATGTAAGAAAACCCCAAGGAAGGATTGTGAGTTGGGCTACTCAGCCTTCACCCTAACACTCACAATCCATTCACCCCATCCCCACACAAATATGGTGTAATTTCCCTCAATGCACAAAGAAATGTGAAACATCGGATGAGACAAACCTGTGGCGCATAAGCGCCGAAGACCCATCAAGAAACTGGTGGGACCGGTTTCCTGGAACCTGCTGGATCATCACGAGTGACGCCCTCAGTAACGCCCCAACAGAAGTGGGAGCACCATCAAAAGTGCTCCTCAAACTGGATGCACCCCCATCCATCTCTCGTGCTCTCCGTTGCTGCAGCTCCTCCTCAAATAGAGACTGTCGTTGTGGTACCTCTAACAGTTGTCGCTCTCTCCTCTTGACCCACATAGACTCATTTATATCACTAGTGGGCTCAGAAGAGTGGGTGCGCTTTCTAGCCGCACGGGGGGGCTCAAGTGACAACATCTCATCTTCAAAAAGTGCACTCAACACCATATCATCCGCCTCTACCTCAGGTGTGGGCTCTGGGACAGCCTCCGTAGTAGCAGCAAAAGCGTCAACATCAGCTCAGAGCCTAGCCAACTCCATCTGGAATGTGGTGAGATCAACAGTAGGCCCAATCTGAGGCCTCTCCCAACACCCTGAGCTTGAAAGCGTCTATCCGCTGATGTACTGTCTGAATCTTCTTCTCAACAACTGCCTCCATACATGTCTCCGACTCCTCTATAGACTTTTTCATCCAAGGCCGCATATGCTATGAAATAGTAGCCATCTGAGTCTCAAGCTTCTGGACTTGAGCCAGTGGTAGCAAAGCAAATCTAGAAGGGGTGGGAGCACGGGGTGTGCTCGCAGCATGTCCGCAGGAAGTGGAAGGGGGACCTGTACATCGGGCTCCATAGTGGCGGCAGGAATGGTCTCATCATCTAACTGCTCTACTCCAAGTTGCTCAGCATCAACAGTAGCATCATCACCCATGAGAGGTAAGTCGATCTGTATACCTTTCCTCCAGGCTGTGGGATTAACATCATCTTTAATGAGGCCGACATCCACAGTCTTAATTGCCTCAGTCAGCTTATCATAATGCCAAAAAGGGATTGTAGCCTCCCATCAGAGACTTAAGATCAAACATGGAAAGGGCATAGTGGTGGTCTTACGGAAGGCCATCTCATGAATCTCCGTAATAATTATCCTAGAGAATTCTACCTCGAGCCCTGCCATCAGTGTTGCAAGCATCACCGCATGGTCCCAAGTGACAACATTGTCCGCCTATATGAGGGACAGTCTTTGTCAGACGATGGACCACTAAAATTTTGCTTCAAAGCTCAATGTCGCCTTTCGGATCGGTTGTGTCATATCCCGCACCCACTCCGTGCTCTCTCCATCCTCTATAATGTGATGGACAATCAATCTAAGTAGGGACTCTCGCTGCTCAGCGTCCTTCTAAAAATCCCTTCTCTGTACAATCCTGATCCTATAGTCACACTCTGCTATGTTAATTGGTAGAGTGTGAGCTGGGCCGTAAATAAAATGGTGGATGGTGGTCTCTGAAATATCAATGGAGAACCCCCGTACCAATGTTTCCTGCAGAGGAGGTTGAGCTAATTTCTTAGCTTGTAGAGGCATGGGATTCTCCATCGTCGTTGCATAGGAAGCATAGAACTCCCTAACCATGTCCTCCTTGTACTTGCCCAGACTCTTCACCATACAGTCACATCTGTGCTTCTTCAAAAAAATTCAAGAATAGTAGGCATAATGTGAAGGCTCCCTGTAAGCAGCCGACGCTCCTCAGTAATAATCCGGGCAACTTTTGGTGTTCATTAACATACAGCCCATCCTCAAAGATCTGGTACATCCCGTGTATGCACCACCTATTTGTCTCAGTGGACAAATGGACTGGCTCAACTGGTATGCCTGGGGGTCATGGGCCTCACCAGTGCTAGTGGCATCAAAGGCTGAGGCTAGGGTGCCGCTGGAACTTGAGCCGGATTGCGACTCTCTGAAGGCTGGACCCCCTCCTCATATTGAGGGAAATTTCATGACTTGATGAGCTCTCCTCATCGGACACCACCACCTGCCTATTTTGGCGCCTCGTGGAAAAAGAAGCAGTGGGGGAGCCTCTAGTATGCTCAGGTGCGTACACCTCAGCACTAGACTTGTCTATCAGCCACCGAGATAGTGCCACCGACTTTTTTTTCCTTATCATTGATATGTAGTAGCCTGTTTGGGCGCCATGACACCTACAAGGGACTTGTAAGTATTCAAAGAAACCCAAAACAAACCAAGAAAAAAAAATTGAAAACAGAATGTGAACTAAAAAAAATTCAGGGCAATAGCTGTTTTTGAGACGCACGGTAGGTACCTATAGACCGTCGTTGGAACGACGACCTTCAGTGCTCACCGTAGGTTAAGAAGCCAACTTTTGGTCCTCTGAAGTGGAACCACAGTCCACCAGAATGGTCCATCAATTAAACGATGGACCGTAAGCCAGACCGTGGTTCGAAACATCGGCTACTCGAATGTGTGGTTGATCGATGAGGCCATACCTACGGTCCGTAGGTTGACTCACGGTCCATAAGTCGTGGGCATCGACCAGCACTAATGCAGACTACAATTTCACTTAGCATTCAACAATTTTCAAATCAACGCTTAATACCTACACAATGTCTAGAATATGCATTTCAACACATTAACATGGTTTTCTATCATCCATAGGGTTCCAACCACAGAATTCATACTTAAAATCAAAATTTAACCAAAACCCTAAGTTAAGAAGCAAACAAGACGAAGGTAAGAAAAATTTCCAAACACATTAATCGACAACACTCACAACACCATCGTCCCAAGGGTATTTTAGAACTAAATATACTAATTTTAACATGCAATTTATACTCAAGGTCAAGTGCAACTTTGTGATTTCAAATAAGCAATAAATAGGTCAAGGGTTTGAAATCAATTACCTTACAAGTGATGCAAAGTTACGTGAGTGTACCTCAAAGAATTTCTAGACCTTAAGAAAGTAGTGACACCGAACCCACAACATGTGCTCTTGATGGACAGTAGATTTTGGGACGGAAGATAAAATGGAAAAAGTAGGGAGTGAATTTGGGGAAAATAGAAAAATGGATGGGATTTATAAATTGTTTGAAGGGGATTGAAAGGTTGGGAAGGTGTAGAGTTGGTTATTTAGAGAGCTGTAACTATTAGGGAAGAAAGAGGGAAATGGGTGATGTTTCAAATGAAGGGTTTTTTATTAATTTAGTTTGTGGGTCGGGTCGACTGTTAACCCTAACTCGGACTCACAAAACCCCATCGACGGTCCGTGAGTCAATCAACGGTCTGTCGATAGCTTCCGTGGTTCTAAGTGACTCTTAATGAAATTTGAAAAACATACCTCAGATCTAAGGATGCCATCTACGGTCCGTCGATTGAACGATAGACCGTCTATGGCACTCGTAGACCACTGCACCAACACTTATTTTTGAAGATTTTTCTTTGCTTTCATACACACGTAGCAAAACGTTAGGGCTTCCTTTTTTTCATTTTCTTGACTCTTTTTAGACACGGACCCTATACTACCCTAGTCTAGCCAAATACTAAAACTCAAAAAAGATAAAATTCCATAAAATACTCAACATAAAATAAAAAATCAATAACTCCTAAAATTGGATAGATTTTACATCTTGGGTTGCTTCCCAAGTAGTGATTGATTTAATGTCGCGACACGACGCAGACATCTTGATTACTTAGACTTCGTCAAGGCTCTATTGTTCTATCACCTCATTGACTCTCTTAGAATGTCCCAATTTGATCTTTATCTGTTGACAGTTCACCTTGAACCTTATTCCTTTATTGTTATCAAGTTGGACCGCTCCATGTGGAAATACTTGTGTCACTTTGAATGGCCAAGTCAACTTGAACTTGAGCTTGCCAGGAAACACGCACAACCTTGAATTAAATAAGTGTACCAGATCACCGGGAAAAAATTCGTGTTTATCAATATTTTGATCGTGATACCTCTACATGTTCTTCTTGTACAACGCTGAACTTTCATACGCTTTTAGGGGAAACTCATCGAGCTCATTCATCTCATTCAATCTTTAATTTGATGTGGCACCCCAATCCAAATTCAGCTTCTTGAGTGCCCAATTCGCTTTGTGCTCCAACTCTATAGGAAAATGACAAGACTTCCCATATACAAGTTGGTAAGGGGACATACCTATGTGAGTCTTGAATGCATGAAGTAGGCACATAGAGCATCATCAAGCCTTATTGACCAATCAGTTTTGTTTGCATTCACAGTCTTAGCAATGATTTGCTTAATCTCTCTATACGACACTTCATCTTTCCCACTAGACTGGGAGTGATAAGGGGTTGCTACGTTATGGAGAATACCATACTTCTCAAGCAATGCCTTGAATAACTTATTACAAAAGTGAGAACCTCTATCGCTAATAATTGCCATTGGTTTGCCAAATCTGGAGAAAATATTCTTTTTCAGAAATGCGGTGACACTTTTTCCTTCATTTTTTGAAAGTGCCCCTGCTTGTACCCATTTAGACACATAATCAACCGCTACAAGAATATACTTCATCCCGTTCGAGCTCACATATGGACTCATGAAGTCAAGACCCCAAACATCAAACAACTCAATCAGTAGTATAGGATTCATTGGGAATTGTTGCTTCCTTGAAATTCCTCCTTCTCTTTGACAACGATCACAAGACTTGACGAAGTCATGAGCATCTTGGTGGATAGTAGGCTAGTAATACCCACATTGCAAGATTTTATGAGCAGTCCAGATACCACTATGGTGCCCACAATAGGGGATGAATGACACACCTTTAATATACTCATCATTTCGACTTCAGGCACACAACGATGAATAATCCCATCAGCGCAAATACGAAACAAGTAAGGCTCTTCCCAAAAACATTTCTTCTCATCAGACATGAATTTTCTTCTTTGGTGAAATGACAAATCCGAAGGCACCAAATCACTTGCCAAATAATTGGCAAAATCTACGAACTAAGGAATAAGGTCAAAAGAAGCAGCCAATACCTGTTCATCAGGGAATGCATCATTTATCTCAACTTCATCTGCTAACTTGATCATAGCCTCTTCTTATCATCTGGAAAAGTGATCAGCCACTTGATTTTCTGTTCCCTTTCTATCTTTCACTTCGAAGTCGAATTCTTGCAACACTGATACCCATTTATTAGTCTTTGTTTTGCGTCCTTCTTCGCCATAAGATATCTCAATACTGAATGATTATTATGCACAATAACTTTAGTGCCAAGCAAATAGGATCTAAACTTCTCAAATGCAAAGACTACAACAAGCAATTCTTGTTCAGTAATAGTATAGTTCTTTTGCGCAACATTCAAAGCTTTGCTCGCATATTATATGAGATGAAAACTCTTCTCTCGCCTCTGCCCCAATATTACGCCAAGTGCCACCCCACTCGCATCACACATCACTTCAAATGGTTGTCCTCAATCTGGTGAAATAATGATTGGTGCGGAAGTTAACTTCTCTTTCAACCCCTCAAATGCTCTCAAACAAGCATCATCAAGCTCAAACTTAGACTCCTTTTCGAGTATCTTGCACAATGGGTGTCCAATTTTCGTGAAGTCCTTTATGAACCTCCTATAGAAACCTGCATGCCCTAGAAAACTTCTAACACCTTTTACAGAGATGGGTGGTGATAGTTTTTCTACTACTTCATCTTTAGCTCTATCAACTTCAATTTATTTTCTCAAAATTCGAAGACCTAGAACTATACCTTATTTTACCATGTAGTGACATTTTTTCCAATTGAGCATAAAATTGCACTCTTCACACCGCTTCAGCACATCACCTAAATAAATCAAACAATCATCAAACAAATCACCAACTACAGAGAAATTATCCATAAATACCTCAATTGTGTCCTCAACCATATCAGAAAATATTGACATCATGCAACGCTGAAAAGTCACTGGCGCATTACACAGCCAAAATGGCTTCCTCTTGAAAGCAAAAGTCCGATACGGACAAGTGAAGGTGGTCTTTTGTTGGTCTTCCGGAGCTATAGAGATCTGATTGTAGCCCGAATACTCATCTAGAAAATAATACAAACCCTTTCCAGCAAGACTATCTAGCATTTGGTCCATGAACAACATCGGGATGTGATCTTTTTTGGTCCACGCATTAAGCTTACGATAGTCCATACAAACTCTCCCACCAGTCACCGGTCTCATTGGCACGAGCTCATTCTTTGCATTAGGAATCACAATAATTCCTCCCTTCTTTGGCACACATTACACCGGGCATACCCAACTACTATCAGCAATAGGATAAACAACTCCAGCATCCAACCACTTGATGATTTCTTTTTTCACAACCTCTTGCATCGTTGGATTCAATCTTCGTTGGTGTTCAACGTTGGGCTTGCTATCCGGTATAAGTTGAATTTTATGAGAGCAGATACCCGATGGGATATCGATATTATCAGCAATAGTCCATCTGATAGCCTTTTTGAATTGCTTCAAGACCGATATCAATAACTTCACTTTCCCTTCATTCAAGTCAGCAACAATAATAACCGGAAAAGTATTATTTTGACCCAGAAACACATACCGCAAATGAGATGGAAGAGCCTTGAGCTCCAACTTTGGAGGCTCCTCAATAGATGGTTCTGCAGGCGTAGTGTCTCGATTCTTTAAGTCAAGATCCATCTTTTTTGGTTGACGATGAGGAAAATTTACACCGTCAAGTGAAACTAGTAGCTCATCATATTCATCGATACCATCTCAATCAAAATTGATGATCACAGTAGCTAACGCCTCTACACCAAGTCTCTCCTCAATAGACACTACTGTCCTTTCCTCAACAGCATGATTTACTACAGACACTGCCTTAAGATCACTAGCATGCTTCATAGATCTGCATATGTTAAAAATGACCTCTTCATTGTTCAAACAAAGCTTCATCTCCCCCTTTTCCATATTAACCAACGCACACCCAGTAGCTAGAAATGGTCTCCCTAAGATGATGGGGACCTCAAAATCTAGTTCACAATCTAGTATAACAAAGTCCACCAGAAAGATAAATGACTCAACTTTCACAAGGACATCTTGCAGCACCCCAATTGGTCTCTTCACAGTTCGGTCTGCCATGAGTAGCTGCATTACAGTCGGTTTGCGGGCTCCCAAGCCCAACTTCTTATATATAGACAACAACATCATATTAATGCTAGCACCCAATCATATAGATCTTTGGCGAAGTGAAACATACCAATTGTACAAAGGATAGTAAAAGCTCCAGGATCCTCTTTCTTATGCACTAACGACCTCGTAGCAATAGCACTATAATACTGCAACTTGTCATCATCTTCCAAATTTACAGACCTCTTCTTAGTGACCAGATCCTTTATGAATTTCACGTAACCCAGTATTTACTCAAGTGCCTCAATCAAAGGAATATTTATGGACAACTACTTCAGCATAGCTATAAACCTATTATATTTTCCTTCTTCCGTATTCTTTACCAACCTTTGTTGGAATGGAAGAGGAGGTCTTGGCATAGGAATGATATTTTGTGTCACCTCAACTTCCTTTTCGTTCTGATCTTTTGGCTCATCAACTGCCTCAACTTCGTCCTCGACATTCTCTTTTGCACTTTCCACTCCAATCAGCATCGGAGGGTCTATAGTCTTTTTTTCCTCCTCGAGTAACGACTGCCATGCAATGACCATCATTCTTTGGATTTTAAATAGTTTTGCTAGGAAGTGTTCCTGGTTGACATGGATTTACACTTGCGGACAACTGGCTCAACTGCTACTCAATTTGCTTAATTGATACTGCATGGGCTACAACTTTTTGACTGATGCCAGATAGATAATTATGCATCTCCTTCACATTATCATCAGTCGAATCAAATTTTTTCATCATTTTGTGCATCATATCTTCAATGCAATTTATACTTGATCCAGCATCTCTGTTCCAAGGTAGAATGTAAGGTCCACTCTTCTCATTCTTAGTGTCATAGCTAGTCCGGTTTCAGTTGTTGTCACAATTGAAATTTCCATCACGGACATAGTTCCCTTCACAATTGTAGTTACCATACTTTCGACCTTGGTTTCCTTGACCTTGGCACCAATTTTCTGAATTGGATACTTAGGCGTTAGTCCGGAAACTCCCCCCCCCCCCATTTGATCATTCACCATATTCGCATCCTCCTCATAATTGTACTCATCAGCATGTGGTGCTCTAGTTTGATAGTAGCGTTCACTTTCTTGGCACTTCTGTTGACATGTTTCAACACAAAGCCAATTTGTGTTCTCAATTGGGCCATCTCCTCACGAATATCATCGTTAGGCTGACTTGGTGCTGTTTGGACACCGAGCGTACTCCTTCCAGTATTTTCCTTTCTAGTGATCCATGCCTTGTTATTCTTAGAGATCTTTTCAAGCTTTCCGGCTATCTCTTGAAATGTGCACACTTCATAAGATCCTCCAGCAATAGTATCTTGTACAACTTTTCCATTATCATCTTGCCCTCTATAGAAATACTTTTTAAGTGACTCGTCATCTATGCGGTGGTTCCACACACTCCTCATAAATCCTATAAATCTATCCCATGAGCTGCTCACCGATTCTCCCGCTAGAGCTACAATGTTATTGAGCCTATCCTTGAGATTCAACTTCTTGGACACCGGAAAATACTTCTCCATGAATACAATGTGCAGATGGTCCCAAGTAGTGATTGAGTTGTATGGCAACTAAGAAAGCCATACTGTAGCATCACATGTCAATGACAGTGGAAACACCCTTAAGCCGATCGCATCCATATCCAAATATGATCGCCCCACACTACTCAAGGAGACACTTTTCAATTTGCTCATGTGAGCATATGGATCTTCTGATGGTAACTCATCAAACAACCCTCTAGCTGTAAGCATTTTCATGAAACTGTTGGTCCCCACAAAAGTGTGTCTGGGAGGTAATGGAGGGACAACTATAGCATCGGTCGATCCCACAGCATTATGATCAACCCTGTAGTTATCCAAAACACCCGGTGCCTGCTGATTTTGCACTCCTTCCGCATTTTCAACTCGTGGGTTACCCTTAACATGATCAGGCACATCCAAGACTCTAGGAGGATACAAACCAGCTCCACCCCCTTGACCCTCTCCGATTGGACCATTCTGTACCTTGAGATTTAAGGCTCTTTCAACCATTCTTTTCAGAGTTCATCTTAAATTCCGGATCGTAGGGAATCAGGGGATTGTCTCGACTCCATGCACTTGGCATACACTAGAGATAAGACCTGCAGAAACAAAAACAAAATAAAAATGTAAAATCACGAAATACTTGACTAAAGTTCAATAACGAAATTAGTGTAATATTAAAGCCGTATTCCCCGGCAGCGGCGCCAAAATTTGATACGCCCAAATTATACCTCCTTAAAGAAGTATAAGTGGTCGTTGTCAAATAAAGAACCTAACTTTTAGATTAGGGTCAATCCCACGAGGAATATAGTATAGACTTAGGCTAACTTACAATTATCTATGTTTAGTCAAACTACTTCCGAAAAAGGGCGATTTATAAATAAGATAATAGTTGATTAATATGAAGTAACAAGTAATCACAATTCACAGTTTGAAAAATCATTATGAGATGAAAACTAGGGTACAAGTGTTCCCTATAAGTTCTTAACGCAATAATTCCAATAAAAGTAACTCTATATTAGTGTCAATATGCAAGGTTGGTAAGTTATGTATCTCTTAAGTGATTGGTCCTCCAAATAGGGAATTTCACCACGCAACTTGGTCCGTCTACGGGTGTATGCTTTACTAACCCTTACCCTTAACCCCAGATTAGCCTTCGTAGTAAGTGGGTCAGGCTATTAGATAGTGGATTATCACATCTAAATCTCCATTGTTTAATCCTTTTCTCATTCGTTACCTCCTTGGTCCGGCAAATAGGAATGAGGTGAGTTGTAACGTTGGCCACCGTTAAAAAGATTTCTGAACGAAAGCATTAAAATTACATGCATAAGCACAATTCAAGAATTACTTAATTATTGGTTTTACTTTATTAATTACTCGTGGTTCCCACAACAATAGTTGTGGATTTAGCTATTCATGCTTGAGTTATCACAATTCATCTTTGAGTTTGAAATAGAAATCATGAACTTACACTTGAAATAGATGAAATATAAAATCTTGAATTGAAAATCTAAAGCAAATTGCATAAACACACTTTAAGAATTAAATGCTAAAAGAGTTTTCAAAATAATTCTCAAAGCCAAAAGTAAAGTCTCACAAAAGGTCTAACACCCCAAAAAATGAAAAATACAATTTCTATTTATAGAAGCTAAATCCTAAACCAAGTAGAAAAAGAAAATATAGGAAATTCCGATCTGAGCAATTTCGATCGATGACAGCCGCCTATAGTCCGTGAATCAATCGACGGCCCATGGGTTGCTTCGTGGTTCAGCGGTTGGACAAAATCTTTTGGTCTTCAAATGATGGTCATCACCTACGGCCCATAGGTCGATGAACGGTATGTACTGTCCCACCATTGTTCAAGTAGTGGAACTCCTTTTCTCTGAATCAAACGACAACCATCATCCACGGTTTGTCACTCAGACTACGGGGTGTCTTTAGCCTCTGTGATTCTACCCTTAGTCAGACTTCCTTGAACACTCCACCTACGGTTTCACCTATGTCAAGTCCAATAAACGACGGCTCGTGGATGGGCTCGTGTGTTGCAAAATCATGTTGGTTCAGCTACATTCAATTCTAACTAATTCAAACCGATTTCCTACAAAATTAGACATAAACACCATCATATCTAATAACAAAAATACCTAAGACGCATGAAAACATCAAGTATAATGTATCAAAATACCATAAACACACGGTACATCAACAGTACGGAACTACTACATGAGATCTCTAAGAAAGTATATATCTAAAGAGTTCATCTCGGCCGAATCCAGCCAACCAATCAGAGATCTACATTGTCTGTCATAAAACGCCTCAAATGGGGCCATTTGAATACTGGAGTGATAATTTTTATTGTACGCAAACTCTACTAAAGGCAAGTGTTGATCCCATCAGCACCAAAATTAATCACACGTGCTTGGAGCATATCCTCTAACATCTAAGTCATCCGCTTGGACTGACTATTGATCTAAGGGTGAAAAGATATACTCATATCTAACCAAGTACCTAAATCATGTTGTAAAGCCCTCCAAAAGTGAGAAGTGAACAATGATCCTCGCTCAGAGACAATGGAAATAGGCAGACCATGAAGTCGAACTATCTGACTGATGTAAAGTTGGGCTAACTTCTTAGTCGTATTCTTCACCTGAAATGAAATGAAATGGGCCGACTTTGTCAGCCTGTCGACAACCTCCCAAATAGAGTTATAATGTAATGACCCATTAGGTCATTTTGAGTACAAGAGCTTTTTATTCCATATAAGACTCCTTTGGTAGATTCTAAGTGGGTATTTTGAACTGTCCGTTAACTATAGTTATATAACTAATGGGATAATTTTAATAATTAATTTAGTTGGTGATTAATGAAAATATTTTATTAAAATTAGTAGTGGACCACTTTTACTACTTTTATAATTAGTCATATACAATAATTAGGGTAGTAACTAGTCTATAGAATAAAGGAAGATAAAATAGATGCATAGTTGCGAAAGAAAATTAAAACGGCAGCTTCAGGTGAGAATTCTCTCCAATTCTTCTAGTTACATTAATATATATATATGATTGAATTTTGATTAGTTTCATGATTGGTGAGGTAAGCAAACTATATAGTGCAAAAGAGTAGTGGGATAGGTGTCAATTTTATTCACTGGTTTGTGGATTTTTTGGATAACAAGGTGAGGAAAATAATATTTTGCAATGATGGATAGAGATTGGTTAATGGCAATGAGACAATTGAAAATATTGAATCATGTACGTTGCATGTAAGGTGTTAGGTTAAGTTTGAAGCTTGTTCTTCTTGCACAGTAATGTCACGGGAAATTTTAAGATTTGACTTCGGTCCTTAAATCTTTTACGATTATCATATTATGATTTCAGTTTTGAAATTCAAGTAAATATAAGACTTGACAAATTGATTGGCATCAAGATTAGGAACTTGATTATAGAATTGAGTGTGTTTACTTACAAATTATGCATACTTGATAGATTGGGAACATTTGGAGACATTGAAGAAAGGAAACGAATTGGTGAATTAGTTTGCTTGTCTTCGGTTGTTTGGTTGAGGTAGGTTATGATTTGTTTTATGTGATAGAGAGACTCTTAATAGTGATTGATAGTCATTGAGTAATATTATGAATTTTTCTATGTACTTAGTTGTTGTGGTTTGGGTGATTTATATGTTGTTGTGTTTGGTTTGTAATCCCAAAACTAAGAAATCCATAATATTGAACTTGCTTTATCAAAGTGATGTCTTGAATAAAGTAGGCTTGATGAAAAAATGTCACGCTCCGAACCTACACCTTGGGTGTAACTCGCACTCGAGAACCATTGTTGGTCCCCAAGTGAACCCTTGGCTTGGCTCAATACTCAGCGGAAGACTTACTCAATAATATATGACCTCAATTTGCAAGGATTAACTCTAATGTCTCAAGATAAATAACTTAATATATTTAAAGTATTAAACTAGCCAAAAAGGAACCTCAAGTCTTAAACATTAACAATGGAAATGGAAAAGACTCTTCAAAACACTACTATCTATGAAGCCTCTAATAACTATGATAGACGACAGGACAAGACCCATACATCTTAATAAGACTGAAAGTAGAAGAGGAATCCTCCGGAAGCAAGGAGGCTCACCAAAGCAACTCTGGAACTGCAAGTGGTATCAACGGGGCGCCTGTTAATGACCCTGAATACCTGTATATGTATCATAAAAAGATGCAGGCCAAATGGCGTCAGTACGTACGAGCATGCAAGGGGAACTCTGAAGCATAAACATAAGCTTGAACTGATAAAAAGGAAGAGCATACTAACGCCATCTCAACTCAACTCAACTCAACTCAAGAATACTCAACTCACACAAGGATACTCAACTCAATTAAATATAAAAGCAACAATAAAGATGCAGTATAAAGATAGCTTTTAAAACAATAGATAATAACTCAATGTATATAAAAATGCAATAGTAAACTCTTTACTCTTATTTGGGAGATTCTCTAACCAACAACCATCACTATGAGCACCGTGATGATACAGCGTCTCGCCCACGCTGCCAGAAATGTCCTATACCTTGCCGGAGTATAAGACATCCTCAACTAAGTGGATCCACTAGGCTGTGCTTAAAAGCAATAAGGAATCATCTAAAAAGCATGATCCTTTACCCATGTTGGCATACACGGTTTATGAGGATTTTGAGTTGTCTTAACTCATCCCCATATCGGTGCAAGTTATGAATAATTGTAAAAGACTTCTCAAAACGACTCAAAAGACTTCTCGAACTCTACTCTTAATCTTTAATTTAATTTGAAATGAAAATTTAAGAGTTATGATTAAGATATGCATGATCTCTCAAGGATTAATGAAGATTTTATGTGTGAATATCAAGTAGAGAACATAGGTACGATTCGAGGGAACACACACGGGAAGGACTTTTAAAATAATTTTCAAATAATATATGATACTCCATATGTCCCAATGTATGTAGCACATGTGAAATTTCGAGGATTAGTCAATTTTTTTATATGCTTTTCAAATATTTTAGTTATTAATTATTGTGATTTATAGTACTCTTAACGTAATTTTTAAATAATATATGTTACTCCTTTTGTCCCAATTCATGCGGCACATGTGAAACTTGGAGAGTTGACCAAATTTTTAATATATAATTTATAATACTATTTTTTTTCATAATTTATTTAATGCATGACATAGTAAAAAGAAAAGTAATATAAATAAATTAAATTGAAGGTGAAGGGAAAATCAGTCAATTGTCTGATTGACCATAAGCTCCTCAAGCATTTGCTCTGTCCATGCAAGCACGGGCCCAATATATGTTATTTTACGTATCTCAGTTTATGTGATACGGGTGGACTTAGAAGAGTCAAAAAAAAATTATATGAATTTTGAATACTTTAAGTTGTTAATTGTTCTGATTCATAGGACTATTAACGTAATTTTAAAGAAAATATATATTACTCCCTTTGTCTCAGTTTATGTTACACAAGTGAAATTTTGAAACTCAACCAAATTTTTAATATATTATTAAAATATTTTAAATGTTAATTATTGTGATCCTCGATAATATAAAAATATAAAATATTTAATATAAAATAATTACATAAAGTAACAGTCAAATTTAGAGTTTCAAGATATTATTAATAAGACTCATTTAGATAAATACACCTCTAGTTAATATTTTTTTAATGTATATATTAAATCAATAGAGTCAAGTAATATAAAATGAAGATAGCAAATAAAATTAACGGGCAAATCAAGTCAACATATGTAGAAAACGATAACGTGCTTTTATTAGTTGCTAAGAATGTCTTAAAAAATCTCAAACTTGGATATATTTACAAAATTATATTAAACAACTTAAGTAATAAATAAATAGAGTATGGGTAAAACTGAAACTTGGAATATGACACAGCTCAAGTAATTTGTCAAAACTTAAACTAAATGGCAATTTGGTAAACATTCAATTAAGTCACATATCATATTGGGGAGTGTAATCATTTAAAATTTATTAAATATAAATTTATAAAATGATTCAAATTATATTAATTTCATGAATATATTAGTCCAAATAAATAATATGGATTAATATAATTGGATTAATTATTTAAGTCCAATAAATATGGATTTAAATAAAGTCCAAATTAATTGATTTGGGCTACAATAAATGAATCCAGTTTGCAAAGTCCACTTTCATCTCATCCTAGAGGCCCATTTTGGTGTCATGTGGTAAATGATGTGGCATGCCAAGTCAAATAAGGAAGTCAATAGGATCATGACATGTGTCAAAAATGACAAGCTCGTTTCATAAATCCCATATGTCATGTTATTTAAACTTGATTGGCCGTAGGGAATTCTATAATCACAACTAGTTTATTCTAAAACTATAAATAGGGGTCCTCATAATTCAGAAAAGAGACAAAAATTCTAAAGATGAAACTATAGAAAGCTCGTGGTACGAACGCCATAAATTTCTCTACAAGCTACAAGTTTAATAATTCAAGCATTCAAGTTCAAGAACGATCAAGATCAAGACCATCGGATTCAAGAACACGAAGCGCTTGAATTCAAGCAAAAGTCAAAATCAAGAGAAAGTTCAAGTTCAATTTCATCGAAGATTCAATAACAAGCTCCAAAGCCCTTGAATCCAAGATCAAATTCTAGAAAACTTCAAGATCAAGCTCAAGAGCCCTTGAATTATATCCAAAAAGATGAATTCAGGGGAATCATAGAGATTGTAACACTTGCACTTTGAAATCAATAAATAAGATTGTTACGATACTTTTCCAGTCTTGATTATTATTTTCTCGACGCGAATTGTATTGTCTACAAATTCTGGCACGCTCAGTGGGATCATCTCTACCTCTCATCTCAACTTTTCAAGCATCAAAAAATACTGAAATGGCCTTCACTATAGAAGAACAACTAGCAAGCTTGACAAAAGTGATTGAAGGCTTGACAAAGTGCGCACATGAAAAAGATGCTAAACTTTCCAAGCTAACAAATAATATGGATAACAAGATTGAGAAAAGATCGATTGAAGCACCTTTGGAGCTTTCTAAATACAAGACGAAGGATATTATTGCATAAAGCAAACAAAGATCAAAGAGATTCATCTCTCCGCTGAAGGTTTGATTCCCGTTGTTCAATTGAAGAACTTTCTCATAGAGGCTATCAAAGAAAAATCTGAGTCTTCATCCAAATTTTCTCCCACATATGCAAAGCTATATACATAAAGGATTGATAACTTAAAAATGTCTGAGGGCTATCAACCTCCTTAGCTTCAACAATTTGATGGCAAAGGAAATCCCAAACAACATACAGCGCACTTTATCAAGACTTGCATTGATTCTAGGACGTATGTTGATTATATCGTTAAAGAGTTCATTTGATAACTCAAAGAAAATGTCTTTTATTAGTACACAGATCTCGAACTGAGTTCTATAGATTATTGGGAGCAGTTAGAGCAAGACTTCATCAATCGTTTCTATAGCACAAGAGGTGTCATTAGTATGATTAAACTTACAAAGGATCGTCAAGGTGAAGATGAGCTAGTTGTTGACTTTATCAAACACTGGATAAGTTTGATCCTCAACTGCAAAGATCGCCTTAGTGAAACTTCTAGCATTGAAATGTGCATTCAAGGCATGAATTGGGGTCTTCACTATATAGTGCAAGGATTTAAGTCCAATACATTTGAAGAGTAGGCAACTTGTCCATATGACATAGAATTAAGGATGACTATAAGAGGAGATCAAGGATCTTTTTTCTATGGGTCTTACGAAGGTGAAGATCTAGAAAAACTCCAAAGTGGGGGCAAGTCTACATCGGATGATGACTTTGAAGAGTCAATGTATATCTAGATGCTCCTAAATGCATGAGCCAAAACTACAATTTACAATGCTCATCATCGCATGAGCCTAAACTGCAAGTTACAAAGCTCGTCATCGCATGAGCCTAAACTGCAGGTTATAATGTTCCTCATCGCATGAGCCTAAACTCCAAGATATAATGCTCCTAGTCACATGATCCTAAATTGTATGGCATAAAACTCTTCAAATTTGATTTAAATCTTCAAGTTGAAATACTTCTTGAAACAGGAGCTTAAACTGTATGTCACACAGCTCTTAAAATTTGAGTTAAATCTTTAATCTGAAATACTCCTCATCACATGAGCTTAAATTGCAAGTTATAGTGCTCCTAAATGCATAAGTCTAAACTTCATATCACAAGCTCTTCAAGTTTGAGCTAAATCTCTAAGTTTGAAAGCTCTTCAAATTTAAGCTAAATCTCTAAGTTGGAAAGCTCTTCAAATTTGAGCTAAACCTACATATCATGAAGCTCTTTAAATTTAAGATAAATCTTCAAGTGGAAATGATCCTCGAAATACGAGCTTAAACTGTATGTCACAAATATCTTCAAGTTTGAATTAAATCTTTAAATTGATATACTCCTCGAAATATGAACTTAAATTGTATGTCACAAATCTATTCAAGTTTGAGTTAAATCTTCAAATTGAAATGCTTCTCGAAACATGAGCTTAAACTATATGTCACAAAGCTCTTTAAGTTTGAGTTAAATATTCAAGCTAAAATGCTCCTTGAAACATCAACTTAAATTGTATGTCACAAAGCTCTTCAAATTTGAGCTAAACCTCCAAGTTAAAATTCTCCTTAAGGTACAAGTCTAAACTGCATGTCACTCCTGGCCCGCAAGAGTATAAACTGTGTACGGCACACCCAAAAAGAACACTCTCCCAAAATTATGTTGTGACTAGATCCTTTTCACTGAGGTATATTGGCGCTTAGAACCAAATTCTAAGTTCAGTTGCATGAGTGTCAAAAAAACCACATGTTCCCACTTGTTCCGTCACATGAAAATTAGGGCTATAAGTATTTTATCTTATTTCATCAAACTTCAGACTAGCACGAAGTATTGATGGGTCAATAGGGGGAAATCCTTATAAAATATGAGTTTTTGAAGTCTTTAAAATTCAGCCAAGTATGCAAGTTGAAGTCTTTAAATTATTCAAGTTTGCAAGTTGAAGTCTTCAAATCCTCCAAATATGCAAGGTGAAATCTTTAAATCCTCCAAGTATGCAAGTTAACATCTCCAAATCCTCTAAGTATGCAAGTTGAAGTCTTCAAATTCTTCAAGTAAGCAAGTTGAAGTCTTCAGATTCTTCAAGTAAGCAAGTAAAGGTCTTCAAATCCTCCAAGTACGCAAATTGAAGTCTTCAAATCCTCCAAGTATACAAATTGAAGTCTTCAAATCCTCCAAGTCTGCAAGTTGAAGTCTTCAAAATTTTCAAGTATGCAAGTTAAAGTTTTCAAATCCTCCAAATATGCAAGTTGTCAAATTGCCATACCTTAAGGTGGACGAGATTTGTCCCTTTGCACCTTAAGCTGGCCTTTTTAGGAATTTATCCTTAAATGGATCTTTAAACTCACATGCCTTAAGGTGAACGAGATTTGTCCCTTTACACCTTAAGTTGGCCTTTTCACGGATTTATCCTTAAATGGATCTTTAAATTTCCATACCTTAAGGTGGACAAAATTTTCCCATTGCACCTTAAATAATCTTTCCACGAATTTATTCTTGAATGGATTTTTTAAATTCATGTGCCTTAAGGTGGACAAGATTTATCCCTTTGCACCCTAAGCTGACTTTTTCACGGATTTATCCTTAAAAGATCTTTAAATTTCCATGTCTTAAGGTGGACAAGATTTGTCCCTTTGCACCTTAAGCTGGTCTTTCCACGAATTTATCCTTAAAATGATGTTTAAATTTTCATGCCTTAAGGTGGAAAAAATTTGTCGTTTCACACCTTATGCTTAAGTACTTGGTGTCTCATAAAGCCTCAAATTTTTGATCTCAAAGAAGGAATGTTAAATACATTTTCTCACACCTCAAGACCGAATTCTTGTGTTGTGATAAAATTCTCCATTGTGTAGCCTCCGCAAAATACAAATATTGTTTTCATTGGTATATTAAAAAAGCACAAAAAGGAACAAAACAAAAGGGAAGTGAGCGATAAAATAGAGAAACAAATTACCTGAGCACTAATATCTCTTAGCGGTGAAGAAGGATTTTCGACCCGAGCCTACACCCTAGACGTGACCGGCACTCGAGAACCATTGCTGGTCCCCAAGCGAACCCTCATCCTGGTTGACTACAGGAGAAAGACTAATTCAAGCATACATAAGCATCAAATTGAATGAAATGCTTAAAAACAATTTACTGAATCTCACAACTGAACTGGATATACTGAGTATGAAACATAAGTTTAAAAAAAACATCTTAAACTGGAAGAATCTCCAAAACTGTCTATTTATGAAGCCTCTATTGTATAAATATGAGTGTCGGGAAAAGACCCATGACTGCTCAAAAACTATTACTAATAATTCACAAAACTGGAGTCCTCCAGAAGCAAGGGGGTCTTACTCAAAAGCTGATGAATGGATGTAGTGCTCTCAACAGACTCTTGTTGAGGATCCTAAGAACCTGTATCTGCATCATTAAAAGATGCAGGTCGAATGACATTAGTACATTAAATGTACGAGTATGTAATATAGTTGAATAACAGATAACTTAATTGATAAGACTGCAATAGATAAAACATAAACTCAACTGAATGTAAAGGATTAAAGAAGTAAAATCATTAAAACTTTACAAAATACTTACTCATCTCTGAACTCAACATATTAAGTGATATATTTAAAATACATTTTTAAATCTATTTGGGAGATTCTCTAACCGACAACCATCACTATAAGCTACGTGATGATACAACATCTCGCCGACGCAGCCAGAACTGTCCTATACCTTGTCGGGGTATAGAACACCTCAACTAAGTGGATACACTAAGCAATAAGGATTCATCTAAAAAGTATGCTCATTAATCCATGTTGGCCTACATGGTTTATGATAATTTTGAGTTGTCTGAAGTCATCCCCATATCGGTGCTCAATACTACTCCCAATTATATATACTCATGCTCAATATTTAAAACTATACTCTTCCTCTGGTTTGAGATAATTTCTCAAACTATCATCGTAAATGAGGTAACTGCTCTGAAATATCTCTGAACTCATTAACTCATTTAGAAATCTAAGCTTCTATTTTCTAAATGTAAAAACGAATACCTTTGGGAGTACTTAGTTCCCTTATACTCTTACTCAATTCATATTTGAAAACTCATTCTCAAAAATATATCAAATTCATATTGTGATATGTTCATTGATGAGTCGGGAAGTCATACTGCATACATATTGATGGCATATCTAGATACCATACTGCTTAAACATTGATGGCATATTCGATTGTCATACTAATCATATTTTAAAAACTCTTTCTCAAAACTCATCTTTACTTCCTCAGAAACTCAGTTTCAAACTCGACTGGTGGCTTTAAAAAGCTTCTCAAGATTTATAACTCAAAATAGAGTTCATGTTGAATTATATACATGAACTCATTAACTCAAAGATCTCAATAACAATATAGAAACTCAATACTCAGAAATCGCGGACTCAAGAACTCAGAACTCAACGATACTTCTCATCCCAAGAATACTCAATTCATAGCGTTCATGCTGAAATATAGACATGAACGAATCTACTCAAGAATCTTAATGCATAACATATAGCAATTCAATAATTAGGAATAGAATTTCAAAAAGAATCAGGAATTCAAGAAATCAAAATCAACTCATCTCAAGAATACTCAAATCTAGGGATAGAAATCTTGATTACTCTTTTACTAATTTAAAAGTAGATATAGGGCGTGAGGATGAAGTAGTCCAACACTATGATAGCCTTACATACCTGGAAGAACAAGGTTCTTCAAAAATCTTGAAGAAGAACTTGATTAGAAGCCTTGAAACCCTAGCTTGAAGGAGAACAACCAAGAAAACCTTTCTTGAGATTCTTGAATTAGTTTCTTGAAATCTCTATGACCAAGAATTATAATTTTCATTTGTGATTCATAATTGTATGAAGAAATTTGAGTTGGAACGAATGAAATTCTGGGAGAATGACTTACCTTGAAGAAGAATCTTGAAAAAGATTGAAAGAACCTTGAATGGAAGTCTTCTACTTTGATTTTTCCTTAGGATTTTGCCTTAGAGTTTGAGAGAGAAGAGAATGAGGGATTTACGGATGAAAATTTTATAGTTTTGAGCCTTATATTAGTCAATAAATTTGTTAAGGATTTTCTTAGAGGTAAGAAGATAAAAACGACCCTTTTAAATATTTTCCCGTCGGCTAATACGTCACTGCACTGTATCAGGTTATTAAAATGGTCATAACATTTTACTCCAAACTTGGATTGTTGCAAAATTTGTGGCGTTGGAAAGTAGATTCAAATACCTTTAATTTGATAGGTTAAGGGCCATGTAACTCTCTATATTCTAAGAGATATGGTCGTTTGAAGTTGACCCAAGTAGAATCTTACATCAAAACTTAATCGGTATAGAAACTTTCAACTCAACTTTGTGCTAGGGGATTCTAGTGACCTTAATTCATATCCAAATTCATTAACACTAAAGAATTGACCTTTACACATATGGACAGTTTGAAAATCACCTGGTACAATTTTATTTACAAATGAAGAATCATTCGAGTCTTATCTTAGACATTTTCGGGGTGTTACAATATCTCCCCCTTAGGAACATTCGTCCTCAGATGATGGCTGGACTGAGAATGGAAAGGGGTTAATTTTACTACCTTTCTGATTTCTGAACCCTACTAACATAGGTGGAACTGATTCATACTAAGAGTTTGGAACTGTCTATAGCACATAAGTCAAGAACGATATTGTTTTGAACGTAGTCACGCTCTATCTGAAGTTATCTTACATGAATCAAAGGAATCTGGGCATGAAGTAAGAATAAGACTATTATGCCTTAAGCAATACAACTGCTAGCTTTCAAGCCTAGCAACACCTCTAAACCATGCCCTTCTTTATGAATACCGCACCTCAATAGCTGCAACTCATAACTCCTACAAAGATTTATGACTACTGTTAACAAGGTCTAAGTTAAACGTATGCTTTTATTGTGTTCAAGCTTAATCTCTATATCACAAGATGCTAAACATGAGATGTTTATACTAATCTAACGACAAGATTCAAGTTCTATACCTCCATAGGAAATCTCATCCCAAGAATATTACTCCTTAATACTGCATTTAACCAACCTCGACTCTTAATCAAGAACCACCTAATGCATCATGCATTCATTTACATGCTACCAACAACACATTCAAGCCTAGTGCTATAACCACTCCATGAACTCCTATTAACCAATCCTTATAAGAATTCCTCATTCTCTCGTCACTTCTACCAAACTGAACTTTCATGCATCACTACCAGGAACTGACTTATTACTCATCGTAAAACATTATCTCCTTCTTCCTCCACATTTATAAACTTAGGTGGAATAAACACACCATCACTATCACAATAAGAAATAGCAGCCCTCTTCTCTGTCATCACACAACTACAATCATCAACACCACTCTCAAAACTAAAAGGATCACTGAAAGAGCTATAGGGTTTCTGATATAAGAATATGCATGACATAACATTATTTTGCTAGCCATTAAGATCAAATCATGAATTTGGGATACTAAGAGTACTATGAGACATGAGTGAGTATATGAATAGGCTTATATCATGAGGCTGATATCCATAACTTTATGGAGTAAGATTGAGATCAATGGGCTAAAGTCTTTCCCCTTCATTCTGGAGAGTGAGCATAGATGTGAATCTCTATGAAGTGTATGAGCATAGGTCATAGACACAATTCTTATATTAGGAATATCAAGAAGATGTTGTAATAACGGAACTTGAGGAATACGCAAGATTAAGAATGGATTGATACATTACTTTAACTCTTTCTGAAGACCTCACTATCTCATTCTCAACACTTCACTTGATTTATCACCTCCCCCTTAGGTCTACAGTTGACACTTGAAAGCTATGGATCTATTCCATCATCTCTGTAACACTTTTGATTCAAAAAGATGGAATTTTAGGTTTTTAGGAAGTCTGGTGCCAACACTGACGACACCACCCATGGGCCGTAGGTGGGAGGACGGTCCGAAGGTGGGTCTCACGGATGGTGAGTTAATATTTCCAACAAGGTAAAGTTCCAGTAGCGTATGACGGCTCACAACGATGGTCTGTCGATTGAACCATGGTCTGTAGATGGTGTTCCATCGTTGGGGTCCAATGTTTGATGGTCTTTGATCTCAGGAACATTCGACCAGTACGGTCCATCGTTGGACCTACGGACCATAGGTCTGTCCGTAGGTGAGGGTCACTAGCTATTTAGAGGAAAATGGTTAATGGGTCAACTTCAAACTCTCATATATTTTAGCACAAAAGGAATTGCGTGGCCCATGACCTATCCAATTAAAGATAATTGAATTCTCTTTCCAACGCCACTAAGTTTGCTAAAATCCAAGCTCTGAGTAAAAAGTTATGCTCATTTTAGTGATGCCCTATCGGGCAGACCATGAACCACGACCCCAATCGACGGCTGGTAGTTCAAACGACGGCCCGTCAGTCCACTCGTGGATGGCACTTCGACAGCTTTAAGTTAGGGTCAGTTTTTTCCTTTCCTTATGCATTGGGGCATTTAAACTACATCGTTTGATACCTAAACTACGTCGTTTTACTCAGACTAAGCCTAATAACCTAGTCAGACATACACAGAACCCTCATTCTCCAAAAATCATCCAAATTAGAACGAAAAGAAGAGAAAGAGGCTCCAGCTTCCTTCAAGAACAAGTAGTAGTATTCTTCAAGTTTCATGCCCCAAAATCCAAAGGATTTCTCCGTAGATTTCGTCACTAGGTATGTGGGATTTCACTAGTAGGTTCCTTTTATCCACTAGGTCCCTAGAATTCAGTCAATTCCTTGATTACAAATAACTTGTTTAGACCTAGGGTTTGTAAAATCTTGAAAATTTATTGTGATTTCAGCTGCTATAGTATTCATAGTCTAAATAACATGTTTTCTTGGAAACGTTGCTTAATTCCTTGTATAAAACTCAGAACCCTAGTTTGTGTAAATTCTCTTAGTTCATGAATTATACTTGCTAGGTCAGTTAAACAGAAAATTATGCTCCAAATTTCGAATGTCACATTCTCAATATATAAATGTTGCATTCTCAGTTAGCATGTCAGTATTTTGAGCTATTCAGTATTCAGTGCATTTTAGCTTCATATGTATTCAGTTGGGAGTAAACTTAGCACCGAGTTGGACTAGGGTTCAGCATACCATCATAGTCCTAGAACTACGTGCCTACATAGGATTATAAGTCCCCTCTGTTGGGCATCAAATTTAGTGATCCCGCCACAGTCATGCCTCTATACCCCTAGCAAGGTATATTGGGTCCTCTCAATGGGGCGTATACATCGGACTCCACGTTTAGCTCACATGGTTTATATCGGTTAATAGTAGCTCCCACAGTCAGACTCTTAGTGCATTGACCAAGTTTTTAGTAGTTACTTCAGTATACAGTTCAGCATGTTATCTTCATGATTAGTAGTTGGTCATTGCATTCAGTTCAGTTTTCAGTTATACTTCAGTATCTATATCCTTTTCCAGATTATATCATTGCTCAGTTATGCATTGTTAAGCTTATATATATATTTTTCAGCTTAGCATATCTATATCCTGCATGCTCAGTACATTCTAAGTACTGACGCATACTCTGCGCTACATCTTTTCATGATGTAGGTTCAGGTACTCAGCATCCAGATCACGATTAGATCAATTCTCGGTCCGTATTCAGCAGCTTCAATGGTGAGACCTCATATTCCGAGGACAATAGACATGCTTTCATTTTAGTCATTATTTTTAGTTTCGGTTTTGTTAGAGTTAGCTGGGGACATGTCCCAGCAACTCAATTCAGTTAGAGGCTTTTCAGACATAGTAGTAGATTCAGCTTGAGTTGTTAAGTGGTTGTTTCAGTTATCACTAAAATCTTAGTATGTTTTATATATTCAGACTAGTTGGGTTTTTCTCCATTTTTAGATATCCACTATTTTAGCTTCCGCATACTATATGTTTTACTCACTAACTTTTATAGTATGCTTGATATATGCCAGATTCAGAGTTAGCTTGGGGTCACTTGTGATCCTAGGTCCCGTGTTACGTCAAGGAGGTAGCCTCGGGGCGTGACAATCTCTAAACTGGTCTACATTCCCTTTACTCTAGTACTCGGGAAAGTCTTATCTCATGCTTACTGAACTTTCCATAAGGAGGTACTAAGACTCCTTCTAAGACCTCTTTCTAAGATGCTTCCCTTAACCTCTTCTCATTGTCTTATAGGACCACTTAATCTGACTTTTCCTTCTTAGCCTACCAATATTGTCCTTCTTAGTTCATATCTAGTTAACCGGAAGAAACTTGAACTATATTAAAAAGGCTTATCATTGACTATATATGATCTCTCTGACCAAACTTTTAAGGGTAATAAATAATGCTTACATCAGCCTACTCAACATTGACACTCAATTATTCTACCTAGGCAATACATGGAAACAATAACTTAATTAGAACCTCATTTGACTTCATACGATCTCGGGTACACCTCGTAATACTTTTGTTAATCTAGTGACTTAGTCATACTTCATTTCTCTCATCTAAAAGTCAGAATCTCTCACTTGTACCACTCATATTCATTGTAACTAACCTCTTAACTACTTACCTACTCTGTGTCAAGTCTTCCAGATCAGATCTCAAAACTAACTTCATCACCCTCATGTTTCCATTCTCTTTATCACGACACTCATCTCAAATTCAAGCTTACTGTCTATTACTAATACGGATATCAATATGATTGCTCGCTTACTATACTAACCTACAACTACTAGAAAAAATGTAAGAAACACTAGCCCACTAAGACCTCATGACAAGTAGTCAGCCTTTATCTTCTAGTCTTCATACTTATAATTTACCATCACATTCCATTTTCATAACTCAAGTACTACTTACCCCTTTGCTATACATCATTGCATAGTTAGATTTGTAACCCTCTGAATATTATGGGCTACTCAAAATCATAAGCCTAGCTTAGATCTATCACCTAATAAATACTCTTCTCTTCAATTCAACACCTACACTTAGTCTTCACTAACACGACGGCATATCGACTTAAATTCTCTTCTGGATAAAGTATACTCTAACTCATCCTAACTAGTAACTATTCTTCTACCTCATATCATGAACTCTCCACAAGATTATTATTCCTTAGTCTCATAAGGGAAAACTCATCATTAATACTTACTGAGTGCATGACTACAATAAGATAATTTTCCTCATCACTATATCTTTCTTAAATTACTGAACCTCTACATGCATTCTTCTAATTTTGGGCACTTTTACTACTACTACTTCTTATAACATCAAAACTCATACTATCTTTTCAGGTGAGAATACTACCCAAGCTCTAAAACAAACTTCTTCATAAGGGTCTCTTTGTTCTTTAATCTTGACCAATTCAAGTTGATCCAAGGCTCTTTCGATCTCAGGCCGATCCCCTGGCTCTTCTTCAGCCGTGGGAAGGCTTGGTTCTGTCGAAGACCTGATACCCCCTCCAGCGCCCTCACCTGATCCTGAGCTAGAGGCTACCCCACCCCTAACTCTAGCTTAGAAGCACCCTCCACCCACTTCCATTTTTTCATGTGCCCAAAAGCCCACCCGGCCGGCACCCCAAACTAAAAATTACAACTGGAAATCCAACTTTAGGTGGTCATTATGATCAGAAACTCACTCTCTGGAGAATTTTAGAGAAGAGAGTACATCTCGCTTATAGCTTGAATGCACGATTCATATGAATAAGAGTGCATTCTTTCGAAACTCAACACTTAATCACTCACAGGCTTCTCCCAAGCCCCTTTCTAGTCTAATGATTTTCTCAAGATTTTTTCTGAGAGTAACTCATTGATAAGGATCTGGCTTTGCTTTTCAACTACCTTGAGTATGAGGGATAGTCGAATAGATTATTAGAAATGCACAAGTAAGAATAAGCTCCTTATGACACAGCTTTATTGCACGATTTAGAGTATGAACGAAGGAAGACTTTACCTAATTATATGTAGTCCCTTATTTATAGAAGTGGGGCCCTCACAACCATAAATAAGATCCTACCGACACAGTTTCATAGACACCCTAGGACACTTGAACTATATGCTCTGATACCAAGTTTGTCACGATCCGAGCCTACACCCTGGACGCGGCTAGCACTCAAGAACCATTGATGGTCCCCAACCAAACCCTCATTTTGGTTGACTACAGGCGGAAGATTAACTCAAGCATACATAAATATCAAATTGAAAGAAATGTTTAAAAAACAGTTTACTGAATCTCAAAACTGAACTGAAACATAAATTTAAATAGAACATCTTAAACGGAAAGAATCTCCAAAATTGTCTATCTATGAAGCCTCTATTATATAAATATGAGTGTCGGGACAAGACCCACGACTCATCAAAAACTATTACTAATAACTCACAAAACTCGAGTCCTCCGGAAGCACGGGGGTCTTACTCAAAAGCTGACGAGCGGATGAAGTGATCTCAACAGACTCTTGTTGAGGATCTTAAGAACATGTATCTGCATCATTAAAACATGCAGGTTGAATGACATCAGTACATTGAATATACGAGTATGTTATATAGCTGAATAACAGATAACATAATTGATAAGACTGCAATAGATAAAACATAAACTCAACTGAATGTAAAGCATTAAATAAGTGAAATTATTAAAGATTTACAAAATACTTACTCATCTCTGAACTCAACATATTAAATGACATAATAAAAATATACTTTTAACTCTATTTGAGAGATTCTCTAATTGACAACTATCGTTATGAGCTACATGATGATACAACGTCTCGCCCACGCTTCCAGAACGGTCGTATACCTTGTCGGGATATAGATCACCTCAACTAAGTGGATCCACTAAGCAATAAGGATTCCTCTAAAAAGTATGATCCTTATTCCATGTTGGCATATCTGGTTTATGGGCATTTTGAGTTGTATGAACTCATCCCCATCGGTGTTCAATGCTACTCCCAATAATATATACTCATTCTCAATGTTTAAAAATATATTCTTCCTCTGGTTTTAGATAATTGTTCAAACTATCCTCGTAAAAGAGGTAACTGCTCTGAAATATCTCTGTACTCATTTACTCATTTAGAAATAAAAGTTTCTTTTTTTCTCAATGTAAAAACTGATACCTTTGGGAATACTTAGTTCCCTTATACTCTTACTCAATTCATATTTGAAAACTCTTTCTCAAAAATATATCAAAATCATATTGTGATATGATCATTGATGACTCGGGAAGTCATACTACATAAACATTGATGGCATATCTAGATACCATACTGCTTAAATATTGATGACATACTCGATTGTCATACTAATCATGTTTTAAAAACCTCTTTCTCAAAACTCATCTTTACTTCCTAAGAAACTCAGTTTCAAACTCAAGTGTTGGCTTTAAAAAAACTTCTCAAGATTTATGACTCAAAATAGGAATCATGATGAATTATAGACATAAACAAATCAACTCAAGGATCTCAACAGCAATATAGAAACTCAATACTCAGAGCTCAAGGACTCAAGAACTCAAAACTTAGAACTCAACGATACTTCTCATCTCAAGAATACTCAATTCATAGGGTTCATGCTGAAATATAGACATGAACGAATCTACTCAAAAATCTTAATGCATAACATATAGCAATTCAATAATTAGGAATATAATTTCAAAAAGAATAAGGAACTCAAGAACTCAAAATTAACTCATCTCAAGAATACTCAAATCTAGGGATAGAAACCTAGATTACTATTTTACTAATTTGAAAGTAGATGTAGGGTGTGAGGATGAACTAGTCCAATACTATGATAGCCTTACATACCTGGAAGAACAAGGTTCTTGAAAAGTCTTCAAGAAGAACTTGACCAGAAGGCTTGAAACCCTAGCTTGAAGGAGAACAATCAAGAAAACCTTTCTTGAGATTCTTGAATTAGTTTCTTGAAATCTCTATGATCAAGAATTATAATTTTCATTAGTGGTTCATAATTGTATGAAGAAATTTGAGTTGAAAAGAATTAAATTCTTAGAGATAAAATTACCTTGAAGAAGAACCTTGAAAAAGATTAAAAGAACCTTGAATGGAAGTCTTTTACTTTGATTTTTCCTTAGGATTTTGCCTTGGGTTTGAGAGAGAAGAGAATGGGCAATTTAGGGATGAAAATCTTATTGTTTTGAGCCTTATATTACTCAAAAAATTCATTTAGAGTTTTCTTAGAGGTAAAAAGAAAAAAATGACCCTTTTTAATGTTTTCTCGTCGGCTAATATGTCACTGCACTGTATCAGGTTATTAAAATGGTCATGACATTTTACTCCAAACTCGAATTGTTGCGAAATTAGTGGCGTTAGAAAGTAGATTCAAATACCTTTAATTTAATAGGTTATGGGCCACGTAACTCTTTATATTCTAAGAGATATGGTGTTTGAATTTGACTCAAGTAGAATCTTACATCAAAACTTAATCGATATGGAAGCTTTCTACTCAACTTTGTGCTAGGGGATTCTAGTGACCTTAGTTCATATCCAAATTCATTCACACGCTAAAGAATTGACCTTTACACAAATGGGAAATTTAAAATGTAAAAATTACTTGGATTGGCACCTTTTAATAAATAATTACTGATCTTAGCGATACTTTTTACTTATTACCATTTATAGCAATATATAGCAATACTATGTTAAATCTGCAACAGGTATTAAAAGTGAATTATGTATGAAATATATATGTATTATAACTATTTTTTCTTAATATATTATGCTTGTGTAACACCTCGGTATTTAAAAGAGGTAAAAATAGAAAGAACTAAATTGGAAATAGCAAAATCTATAATTTTGCAAGTTATGCATAAGTTATGAGTTTTGGATTAACTTCAAACGACCATAACTTTCAGTACAGGATGTGTTAGGTGACCCATAAGATATCAAATGAAAGGTCTTGGAATCCTCTTTCCAACGCCACCGAGTTTGCTAATTTTTTAGCTTGTATGAGGGAGATATACCCGTCTGAAGTCAGGCTGTCCATTTAAGGAAAGTTACCCAAAAATAACAGGGGTATTTTGGTCATTTCCTTACCCAATCAGATTAAAATGAAATATGGTAATATTTAGGGGTCTAAACTTATTTGGTTCAGTTTTCACAATCTTAATTTACGCTGGGGTTTTAGAAAAGAGTTCATCAAGAAGAGAAAAGAGGAGAAAAGAGGGAAGATTCAATGCGTTCGTCAAGTTCTTGAAAGTTTTATTGCAGAATTCGATAAGGGTTTGATCCCTAAGAGGTATGTGAGTTCTCATAGTGTTGGGTTCTTTCACCTACATGTCAATCATGTTATTTTCAGTGCAATTTCCTTCTTGAAGTTGAAGGATTTGAGTTCTTGATTAGTGTTCTTCAAGTATTGCGCTCGTTCTTGAATTAGGATGGGTTTAATGAGTTCTTGAGATAATCGTATCGAGTATAAGAGTTGTTTTTTAGTAGATTCTTGTGTACTTGTATAGGGTATTCGAATATAAGTGATTGGGGAAGAAACCATTCGATTCTAGGCAAATTAGGGTCAGAAAATGAGAAAGAAAATTCGTTGGGCGGTTCTGGGGAAAGGTTGGCGTGCTGCCCCACCAGTGCGCCAGAAGAAGGCTTCTGTAGTTTGGGGCCTGGCACCCTGCGCCAGCCAGTGCGCCCCAACTACTGGTCTGTAGGATAGGGGCTGGCACCCTGTGCCACTCAATGCGCCAAGGTCGCCTACCCCCACCCGTTCTCCTTCGTTTAGCCCGTCTAAGTTCTTCCAAAGGGTACCTTTACTCCCTATTGATTCTAAACACTCTAAACTACTTCTAAACATCTAGAAATCATTCATAACATGAATCATAACCTTGAATTCATAATTCAAATTCAAGGTAGAGTTAAGAGTCAAGTCTTGAGAGTTCTTCGAGTCATTTTAAGAAGTCTTTTTACAAACTGTTTTTAAACTTGTTTTAAGACTTGAGTATTAAGTTTAGGAAGAGTAAGAGTTGAGTTCATTTTCTTTAAAATAATATATGGAAACTAAGTATTACCAAGAGAAATATTTTTACATTTAAGAAAAGAGGAAACACCGATTTCCAAAAGAGTTAATGAATAGTTTTGAGTACCATCTCTTTTAAGAGAAAACCTTTTGAGTAATAATCTCAAAGTTGAGGAAGAGGAAATGTTTTCTTTAAAACATAATGAGCTATGTTATAGTTTGGGAGTAGTATTGAGCACCGATATGGGGGGGGGGGGGGGTTTAACAACTCACAGCCCCCATAAACCATGTAGCCAATGTGGGTAGAAAG
>JAJONR010002287.1:0-77386 GCA_029582245.1 Solanum etuberosum | reverse complement strand
AAACTCATCTTTACTTTCTCAAAACTCAGTTTAAGAACTCAAGTGTTGGCTTTAAAAAGCTTTTTAAAATTTATAACTCAAATCATAGGGTTCATGTGAAATTATGAACATGAACGACTCAACTCAGGGATCTTAATAGAAATAAAGAACCTCAATACTCAGAAATCAAGACTCAATGATACTACTCATCTGTAGACTGCTCGACTCATAGGGTTCATGCGAAATTATGGGCATGAACAACTCAACTCAAGGGCTCAATGGGTAACATGTAATAGTCCCATGATTATGAATAAAATCTCAAAAGAATTAGGAACACAATGCTCAAAGACTTAGAACTTGAAGATACTACTACTCTCAAAGATACTCAACTTATGGAGTTCATGCGGGATTTATGGGCATGAACGACTCGACTCAAGGGTCTACATAACAATATGGAACTCATGTATACGACTCTTCTCATTCTCATTCTTACTTTTTCAAAACTTAGTTCAAACCGATAGTTGATCTCAAAAGATTCACAATTGAACTCAAAGACTTTCTTGAACTCTACTCTTAACTCTCTCTTGAATGTGAATTATGAATTCAAGTGTTATGGTTCATGATACGAAGGATCTCGTTATGATAAAGTATACTCGTGAATACATTCTCCTCACTCTCATGCTTACTTACTTGAGTGTTGAAGCAAGTTATTAGAAATTGTAGAAGACTCCTCAAAAAGGACTCAAAGGGACTTTCTAAAAAATATTCGAAAGAACTCTCAAGACTTAACTCTTAGCTCTACCTTGAATTTTAATTATGAATCCAAGGTTATGATTTGTGGTAGGAAAGATATCGTGATGATTAAAAGTGTTTTAGATAGTTAATCATGAGAAACGATTGAAAAACATTGGCTGGGGAGCAAGTCCACGACGCGGAGATGCATTTTAATATTTGGTCGAAGTAAGTTTTGAGGCAGAGTGGTCCGCGACCTCTCCACGATGCGGAGATAAAAAATATCACTTCTGAGGAATAGGTCCGCGACGCGGACCTGGTACTTGTTTTCTGTCTGACTTTTTCTTCCTCATTTTCTAACCCCAATTCGCCTAAATTTGATTCATTTTCTCAATTTCTCTTTAGATTCAGATACTCAATACATATACACAAGAATCTTATCAAACACAACTCTAAAATTGACACGATTTCCTCAAGAACTCATCAATCTCATCTAAACTCAAGAACGAAAACCAATTTCAAGAACACAATTCAAGAACATCAAATCTTCATCTTTCTAAAATGAATTTAACACTGAAATTAACATAATTGGCATGTGGGTGAAAAAACCCAACACTATGGAAGCTTACATACCTCTTAGGGATCAAACCAATGGCGAAAATCTGCAACAAAACTCAAGAACCTCGACGAACGCCTTGATCCTTTCCTCTTTTCTCTTCTTTTCTCTTCTTGAACTCTCAATTAAAACCCTTAGGATTATAAAACTGAACCTAATAGGATTATACCCTTAAAACCTTACTAAAATGAATTAAATCTGATTGGGTAAGGAAAAGACCAAAATACCCCTTACTATTTTCGGATGACTTTCCTTAACTGTACAGCTTGACTTCAAAAGGGCATATGTAACTCATCCGACCTTAAAACTTAGCAAACTTGCGGTGTTGGAAAGGTAATTCAATGAACTTTCATTATTTGTCTTGTATCCCACCTAAATCATCCGGTACTAAGATTTATGGTCGTTTGAAGTTGACATAAATCTTAGAAGAACTTAGGAACGACTTCAATGAATTCTCTATAGTTCTTTTTGGAACTCAAGGTTCTACATCTAGTGACCTTAACACTTAGAAAAAATTTAAATTCCTTGGTAAAAACTTACTCACTACGAAGGATGGTTCAAGTCTTTGCTCAAAAATTTTCTGAGGTGTTACATGTACGATGTTGTTGGGTTGTTCTTTCATGGAAGGGACAAGGCAAGAGTAATACTGCTCGATCGGTGTAAATTATGCCGCACTGGGCTTGAATCATCTTAAGGAGAGCGGAATATCCTCGCCTCAGCCTGAATATAGGTTTTATTCATTTTTGTCATTTTATTTTAAACTGTAATTTATTGTATTTGTGGTATATTACACCAACAATTTTAAGGATATTCATGTTTTTGTTACAGTTTTAAAAAGTGCGGATATCAAGATAGAAGAACTCAATATCATTATGCTCAACGTTAGTCTCTTCAAGAGATGGAAGAGAAAAGATGTACGGGTAAGGTATTTTTCAACTTGCTCAATTCAAGCGGAGAAAAGGTAAAAGAAAAAAAAACATTTTACCTAATATTTTCATGAATAATGTGATACTACTTTTCATGGAAAAAATGGTATTTAAATTCTTAAAGTAGGGGGGTTCATGAAATGAGGAAAAAGTCATTGTAAAAAAATATTTTTTGCATATTTGGAAAATGCTCTAAAAAGGGTATTACAAGTGCATATATTTATGTTGAATAAATCATATGTTGTCGTTTGGCTATAATGAGATGATTTTTGGCTCTAACATGAGATTTATAAATAAATTATGGAAAACATGTTGAGTAGCCATTTAACATGAAATGTTTTGGGTGACAAACAAATCATTCTTGGAATGAAAAAATACCATAAACATGTGATGGAATTTTCCATGTCAAGTCACATAATACTAAAAAAATTGTGAAATACAATCTTATGGGTTGTGTGAGTCTTGCAACTCCTTTTGATTCAATTGTGAATATTGTGTGACAAAAAAAAGAGTTTTCTAACCTAATAAAAATTGTGAAATATGTGACTAATATATGATATTGTGTATAAAGTATACCATATACAAGCAAATCAGGTAAATTTACTTGGTATAAAATTTGGTGGCTTGTTTTATGAGAAAATATATTATGTTATACTTAAAAGTTTTGTTGGTGCAGATGAGAAAACCTGGTGCTATTTGATGGAAGCGAGAAAAACAAATCATATTTCTTGCTAACTCTACTTTGGAGGTTTAAGTATAAAAAATATAAGCTTCAACTAGTGAAAAAGTTATTTGATTTTACTATATTTAATACTTTATTTTGAGAAATTATTTTTTTTAATTTAGATTAATTGTGATAGCACCAATATAATGTTAGAGTACAAAATCGTTATTAAAACGGTAAATTCAGACTCATGGAAAGAAAAAATATTGTGAGATTATATTGATCATTGGTATACCATCAATATTAATTGTGTTGAAACTTGTGATAATCTTGTAGATTCATAAACTAAGGTCTTAGCAAGATAAAGGGTCTGAAGCACATCGAGGGGGATGAAATTGAAACTCATAAATTTTTGAGTCATATGAGGAAACCCAACCTGAGACTAGAGATCCTATAATAAGGTTCAATGGGAAAAATGAATAATATGATGACTTGTTGTATAATGCAATACTATTAATTTTATTCAATCCCTATGATGTGAGTGCATTTATCCTATAATTTTATGGTGGTTGAGTCTATGAACTCTTAATGAAAGTCTGTATCTCATATGAGGGGGTGTTAAATTATAGGAGCACCCTTGAAAAATTGCACTTATGTGAGTGTGAAAGTAGGCCGTTTTCTATGAGAATGAGCTTATTCTAAAAAAACACTCATGAAAATGGGGATAGCACAAGACCATAATGTTTTGGCTACGAAAGTGTCACGCCCTGAGCCTACACCCTGGGCGGAACTGGCACTCGAAAACCATTGCTGGCCCCAAGCGAACCCTTGGCCTGACTTACTTACTCAGCGGAAGTCTTAAACACAAGAAATAGTCTCAAAGGATAACTCATGCAAATATCTTTAAGAAATATTAAACTTAGCCAAAATGGCAACTCAAGTCTCAACCATTAAAATAGGAAATAGAAAACTCAAGAACTAACATCTAACTGTCTATGAAACATCTAAACACCTGAGATGGAGGTCGGGACAAGACCCACGACATTCTAATGAAACTAAAACTACTAAAAATAATAAAAGGGATCCTCCAGAAGCAAGGAGGCTCACCAACAAGTCTGGAGCTCAACTAGAATCAACGATGCGCTGGATGCTGATCTTGGTTACCTGAGTCTGCATCATAAGAAGATGCAGGCCAAATGGCATCAGTACATTGAATGTACGAGTATGCGAGGGGAATTCTAAAACAAGACATAAGCTTGAAAGGAACTGAAGAACTTACCTGGATCAGCTCAACTCAACTGAACTCATTTCAATATAAAGCAATAAAGTAAATGCAGTATAAAGAAAAACTTTTAAAATATGGATGTCAACTCTGTGTATTTAGAAATACAATATTACTCTGTGTGTATGCAAAGATACGATATAAACTCTGAATTGTATATAAAAATACAAACAAACTGGGTATGTAAGAATACAAATACTTCTGTGGGAGTTTCTCTAACCGACAACCATCACGTAAGAGCTATTGTGATGATACATCATTCTGCCTCACGCTGCCAGGGCCGTCGTATACCTTGCCGAGGGTATAGAACCTGACTACTAAGTGGATTCACTAGTCTATGCTAAAAAGCAATAAGGAATCATCTAAAAAGTATGACCCTTTTCTACCCATGATGGCTACATGGTTTACGGGGGCTGGGAGTTGTCTGAACTTTCCCCCATATCGGTGCTCAATACTACTCCCAAAATATGATACTAGCTCTTATGTTTAAAAAAACATACTTCTTTCTGTGATTTGAGATAATTGCTCAAAAACTTAGCTCAAGGGATATCTTGGAAATCAAAGTTTCCTCTCTTGCTTAATTGTGAAAGCGTTTACTCTTTTCTGAAAACTAGCTCAAAGTCTCTTTGGAAATCAAGGTTTCCTTTTCTTGTTCAAATGTGAAAACGTTTTAAAACTCTTTGGGAATACATAGTCCCCATATACTCTTTGAAGAACTGAACTTCAACTTTTACTCTTTACTCTTTACTCAACTTAAACTTTAAGTCTTAAAACAAAGTTAAAACATTTGGTAAAGACTTTTGGAAAACTCTAAGAACTTCTCTTCACTTGACTCTTACTTCTCTTGACTTTGATCTTAACTTTCCTTGAATTGAATTATGGGTTCAAGGTTCATGATCTCATGCTTATGGATGATTTTATGATGTTTAGACGTACCTTAGAGTGTTGAAATCAACTAGAAAAGATATGTACGTTGCTAAGGAACTAGTATTGAAAGATGGGGGAAGAATGGGAAGAACTGGCGTCCCTGGCGCTCTGAGCGACGTGGGGCGCCAGCCCTTAAACTTCTGGAACTGGGTTGGGGTGCGCTGGCTGGCGCCGTGCCCCAGAGCCCAAACTTCAGGGCCTCTATTGAGGCGCACTAGCTGGGGCAGCACCCCAGGCCCCCAGGTGCCGCCCAGGTGACCTTCGACTTTTCTTGCTCGTTTTTCAAATCTAAACCCTCTAGTTCAACTTGGTTCTTTCCCCAAAAACTTAGATTCGACTACATGACCAAAATATGTAAGAATCTACTCCGAACAACACCTAAATTACATGAATCAAACACAAGAACTTCTCAACTACTCATCAATCAAGATTCAAACGAAACTTTCAACAATATTCATCAAGAACTCAATTTCTCTAATCTCAAGAATGATAATACGCTGAAATAAATCATGATTGGCGCGTGGGTGAACTAACCCAATGCTATGTTATATCACATACCTCATAGGGATCACCCTTGATGAAATCCACAAGCGATTCTTGAAGATCTTGACGATTCTTGCTCCTTCTCCTCTTTTCTCCTCTTCTTCTCTCTTCTCTCAACACCCTAACTTGTTTTGGTAAAAGCTTAAACTTCTGGAACTGGGTTGGGGTGCGCTGGCTGGCGCGGTGCCCCAGAGCCCAAACTTCAGGGCCTCTATTGAGGCGCACTAGCTGGGGCGGCACCCCAGGCCCCCAGGTACCGCCCAAGTGACCTTTGACTTTTCTTGCTCGTTTTTCAAATCTAAACCCTCTAGTTCAACTTGGTTCTTTTCCCAAACACTTAGATTCGACTACATGACCAAAATATGTAAGAATCTACTCCGAACAACACCTAAATTACATGAATCAAACACAAGAACTTCTCAACTACTCATCAATCAAGATTCAAACGAAACTTTCAACAATATTCATCAAGAACTCAATTTCTCTAATCTCAAGAACGATAATACGCTGAAATAAATCATGATTGACGCGTGGGTGAACTAACCCAATGCTATGTTATATCACATACCTCATAGGGATCACCCTTGATGAAATCCACAAGCGATTCTTGAAGATCTTGACGATTCTTGCTCCTTCTCCTCTTTTCTCCTCTTCTTCTCTCTTCTCTCAACACCCTAACTTGTTTTGGTAAAAGCTTAAACTGATCTAATTCTGATTAGACCCTAAATTATTTACCAAAAATGAAATAAAACAATTGGGTAAGGAAAAGACCAAAACGCCCTTCCAAAATCCGATTTAGACTTTCTTTATTTGAACAGCCCAACTTCAAATGGGCATATCTCACTCATACGAACTCGGAATCGCGCAAACTCGGCGGCGTTGGAAAGATAATTCCAATATATTTCCTACGGTATCTGGAAGCACACATAAATCATCATGAGATAGGATTTAATGATAGTTTGAAATTGACCAAAAACTCAAACTTAACTTAACTAATTTTCTGGATTTTTCATTCTTTTCAAAAGCAACTCTTTCTAATTTTAGCTTTTTCTAGTTCATTCAAATAACGAGATGTTACAATATCTCCCCCTTGGGAATATTTGTCCTCAAATGAGATTACTCTTAGTAAGCTAAGGGTGTAACATCTAACATTCAGCTCAAACACCCAACAAGCAATGGAAATACAACATGCCAACTTATAAATTAAAGACTACTAAGAAGAGAATTAGTAACTTGATATGAAATTTCACTGAATTCGAAGAGATGTGGATATCTCTTCTTCATATCCTCCTTAGCTTTCCCAAGTAGCTTCCTCAACAAACTGATTCCTCCAAAGAACTTTGACTGATGCTACTTCCTTAGTCCTCAACTTACGAACTTGGCGATCTAGAATCTGAACCGGGATCTCCTCATAAGACAAGCTATCGTTGATACCAATATCTTCAGTTGGTATTATAAGTGAAGGATCTCCCATGCACTTTTTCAACATAGAAAAATGAAATACCGGATGAACCGCTGCTAACTGTTGTGGTAGCTCCAACTCATAAGCTACATTACCAATCCTCTTGGATATCCGGTAAGGGCCAATATACCGAGGACTAAGTTTCTCCTTCTTACCAAACCTCACAACACCCTTCATGGGTGAAAATTTAAAGTAGACCCAATCATCTACTTCAAACTCTAGGTCTCTTCTCCTAACTTCTGTATAGGATTTCTGACGACTCTGTGCTGTCTTCAATCTCTCTTGAATAACATTTAATTTCTCCATATCTTTGATGAACTAAGTCTGGTCCTATCAATCCCGCTTCACCAACTTCAAGCCATCCAATAGGGGATCTGCATCTTCTCCCATAAAGAGCTTCATAAGGAGCCATTTGGATGCTAGAGTGGTAACTATTATTGTAGGCGAACTTAATAAGAGGCAGGTGATCATCCCAATTACTCTTGAAATCAATCACGCAAGCTCTCAACATATCCTCTAAGGTTTGGATAGCCCGCTCTGCTTGACCATCTGTCTGAGGATGAAAAGCAGTACTCAAGTTCACCTTTGAACCCAAGCCTTTTTGGAATGACTTCCAAAATTATGCAGTAAATTGCGCACCTCTGTCTGAAATAATCGAGACTGGCACCCCATGTAGTCTAACTACCTCTTGAATATACAACTTAGTATAATCTTCTGCTGAATGGGTAGTCTTCACTGGCAAAAAGTGGGCTGATTTGGTCATTCGATCTACAATCACCCAAATAAAATCATGTTGCTTGCGAAACCTTGGTAAACATGTGATGAAATCCATATTAATCATCTCCCACTTCCATTCCAGAAGTTCTATATTCTGAGTCATACCACCGGGCTTTTGGTGCTCTACTTTAACTTGCTGGCAATTGGGACACTTAGCAATAAATTCTGCAATGCCCTTCTTCATACTACTCCACCAATAGACTTCTCTCAAGTCACGGTACATCTTTGTGGAACCCGGATGGATAGAATATCTGTAGCTATGTGCTTCCTCCAAGATCCTCTCTTGGAGTTCATCCACCCTTGGTACACACAACCTACCTTGATACCTCAATACGCCATCTCCCCCTTGTTCAAAAGCCAATATTTTTTGCTTATGAACATTTGCCTTTAATTCAAGAAAAACAGGATCTTGGTCTTGCTTCTCTTTTACTACTGACACTAATTATGATTCAGCCCCATTCATCACCACTACTCCTCCTTCCGTGGAATCCATTAGTCGAACTCCTAATCGTGTAAGTCTATGCACATCTTTTGCTAACTCTTTCTTATCTTCCTCAAAATGGGAGGTACTACCCACAGACAATCTACTCAAAGCATCAGCAACAACATTAGCCTTACCTGGGTGATAAAGAATACTCATGTCATAATCTTTGAGTAACTCTAACCACCTTCTTTGTCGGAGATTAAGCTCTTTCTGACTAAAACATACTGAAGACTCTTGTGATCAGTGAATACATCAACATGAACACCATAAAGATAGTGACACCATATTTTCAAAGCAAATACTATGACAACCAACTCTAAGTCCTGGGTTGGGTAGTTCCTCTCATGAATTTTCAACTCTGGACGCATCACAATATACAACAAAGCCTTGCGTACCTTCTGGTAAGGTCAATACTGGGGCAGTAGTCAACCTCTTTTTCATTTCCTGAAAAGCTTTTCTCACAAGCTTTAGACCATTGAAACTTCACCGTTTTCTGAGTCAACTTGGTCAAAGGAGATGAAATAAATGAGAACCCCTCTACGAACCTTCTATAATATCCAGCCAAACCCAAGAAACTCCTAATATCAGTTGGAGATATGGGTCTAGGCCAATTCTGCACTGCCTCTATTTTCTGGGTATCAACTTTAATTCCATCACCGGAAAATATGTGGCCCAACAATGCCACAGACTCAAGCCAAAACTCACATTTATAGAACTTAGCATATAACTCTTTATCCTTTAGAGTTTGGAGAACTACTCTGAGATGGATAGCATGATCTTCCTCATTCCTTGAATAGATTAGTATGTCATCAATGAACACGATAACAAACATATCTAAATAAGGCTTGAATACTCTATTCATAAGGTCCATGAACGCTGCAGGCGCATTAGTTAAATCGAACGACATGACCAGAAACTCATAATGACCATAACGGGTCCTGAAAGCTGTCTTTGGAATATCACATTCCCTTACTCTTAACTGATGGTAGCCAGATCTGAGGTCTAACTCAGAGAAACTAGTGGCACCCTGAAGTTGATCGAAAAGATCATCAATCCTTGGGAGAGGATACTTATTCTTGATTGTAACCTTGTTCAACTGACGGTAATCTATACACATCCTAAGGGAACCATCATTCTTCCTCACAAACAAAACTGGAACGCCCCAGGGTGAGACACTTAGTCGAATAAAGCCCTTATCAAGGAGATCTTTCAACTGCTCCTTTAACTCTTTTAACTCTGCTGGTGCCTTCCTATATGGCGGAATAGATATAGGATGAGTATCTGGGAGAACATCTATACCGAAGTCTATTTCTCTCTCAGGAGGAACTCCGGGAAGATCATCTGGAAAGACTTTTGGAAACTCTTTTACTACTGAAACTGACTGAATAGGAGGTATCTCAACACTAGAGTCATTAACTCAGACTAAGTGATAGACACAACCCTTAGAAACTAACTTCCTTGCCTTAAGGTACGAAATGAAACGACCCTTAGGCACTGCTGAACTACTTTTCCACTCTAAGACTGGCTCATTTGGAAACTGAAACTTGACAACTCGAGTTCTACAATCAATTGAGGCATAACAGGCATGAAGCCAGTCCATACCAAGAATGACATCAAAATCTACCATGTCTAACTCAACTAAATCAGCCATGGTACTCTTGTGATTGATGGAAACGAGACAATCATGATAGACTCTCTCTGCTAGAATTGACCAACAGGTGTAGAAACACTGAAAGGTTCACTAAGTTTCTCAGGAATAACATTAAAATTCATCACAATGTACAGATTTACAAAGGATAAACTCGCTCCTAGGTCTAGCAAAGCATAAACATTAAAGTTAAAGACTTGGATCATACTAGTGACAACAGCTGGCAAATCCTCTTGCTCTTGGCGACTAGTGATAGCATAAAGATGGTTTCCTCCTCCGCCTGCCCCTCAAGTAGCTGCTCTAGATGTAGCTCTGTCTGGTGGAGCAACTGACGAAGACTGTGCTCTATTGCCCCCATTGTCATTTGCCTGCTTGTTCTTTGGACACTCTCGCATAAAATGACCATTCTGGCCACACTTAAAACAACCAGTGGAGCCATCACGACACATCCCTGAGTGGTTCCTACCATACTTAGCACATGCAGGAGGCTTACTACCCCTGTGCCATACTACCTTGAGAATAGGTAGGCTTAGCTCTGAAATTCTGACTATTGTATTCACCTTTGTTCTTTGGTGCAAGCGCACTAGCAGATGATGGAGCAGGTCCCTTCTGTTTCTGTTGGAACGATGAGCGGTTGGCATTAATCTTCTACTGCCCGGACTCATTCCCTGTCTTAGCTCTCTTATTCTTAAATTCTTCTCTATCCCTTAGCTTGTCCTCCTCAACTTGTTGCACATGGATCATCAGCCTTGCTATGTCCATATCCCCTATCAGCATAGCTGCCTTGCCTTCCTTACTTGACAAATGAGACAATCTAGCAACAAATAAACTTATTTGCTTCTCATGTCAACAACTATCTCCGGAGTATAGCGGGAAAGTTATGTGAACCTCAGACTATACTCATGAACGCTCAAAGAATCCTCCTTAAGTGTGAAGAAATCTCGTACCTTAGCCTCTCACAGTTCTCGGGGGAAGAAAAGTCCCAAGAAGGCCTCCTCAAAACAAGCCCAACTCACAGGTGGTGCTCCCTAAACTCGATTCTTCTTCCATTGGTCGAACCATATCCTAGCGACACCCTTCATTTGGTATGTAGCTAGTTCCACCCTTTCAGTATCAACAACATGCATGATTTGGAAAACCTTCTAAAGCTCTTCAAAAAAATTCTCTGGATTCTCAGTAACACTAGAACCTGTGAAGCTTGGTGGATTCATCCTTAAGAACTTGTGGATCCTCGAAGTATCAGCCACTTCCTGATGATCCCATCTCTATTGTCCAGCTTGATTGGTCACAACTTGGCTCAACATCTGGATAGCCTCACGGAATTCTGCATTGGTGAACTCTCCTTGGGGTTTCACTTCTGGTGCATTAGGTACCCCTTGTTCCTATGGTTCAACATTCCTTCTAGCCAGACGACCTCTGACAGCTCTTTGTGGAGGCATGATCTGAAAGACACGCGCAAGCACAAGTTAGAAAGAAACTTTTTAGAGATCAAACTCTAACGCACGAAATGCGTATGAAAGAAGTAAGGTAATTTCCTAAGTGTTGTAGCCTCCTAATTATAGATGTGGCGCGCTTCACACCGATAACTAGGACTATACAGACACGGTTTCATAGACTCCCTAGGACTCTTGAACTTTATGCTCTAATACCAAGTTTGTCACGCCCCGAGCCTATACCCTGGGCGGGACTGGCACTCGAGAACCATTGCAGGCCCCAAATAAACCCTTGGCCTGACTTACTTACTCAGCGGAAGTCTTAAACACAAGAAATAGTCTCAAAGGATAACTCATGCAAATGTCTTTAAGAAATATTAAACTTAGCCAAAATTGCCACTCAAGTCTCAACCATTAAAACAGGAAATAGAAAACTCAAGAACTAACATCTAACTATCTATGAAGCCTCTAAAGAACTGAGATGGAGGACGGGACAAGACCCACGACATCCTAACGAAACTAAAACTACTAAAAACAATAAAGGGGATCCTCCGGAAGCAAGGAGGCTCACCAACAAGTCTGGAGCTCAACTAGAATCAACGATGCGCTGGATGCTGATCCTGGTTACCTATGTATGCATCATAAGAAGATGCAGGTGAAATGGCATCAGTACATTGAATGTACGAGTATGCGAGGGGAATTCTAAAACAAGACATAAGCTTGAAAGGAACTGTAAAACTTACCTGGCTCAACTCAACTCAACTGAACTCATTTCAATATAAAGCAATAAAGTAAATGCAGTATAAAGGAAAGCTTTTAAAACATGGATGTCAAATCTGTGTATTTAGAAATACAATATTACTTTGTGTGTATGCAAAGATACGATATAAACTCTGAATTGTATATAAAAATACAAACAAACTGTGTATGTAAGAATACAAATACTTCTGTGGGAGTTTCTCTAATCGACAACCATCACGTAAGAGCTATTTTGATGATACAACATTTGCCTCACGTTGCCAGGGCCGTCCTATACCTTGCCGAGGGTATAGAACCTGACTACTAAGTGGATCCACTAGTCTATGCTAAAAAGCACTAAGGAATCATCTAAAAAGTATGGCCCTTTTCTACCCATGATGGATACATGGTTTACGGGGGCTGGGAGTTGTCTGAACTCTCCCCCATATCGGTGCTCAATACTACTCCCAAAATATGATACTAGCTCTTATGTTTAAAAAAACATACTTCTTTCTGTGATTTGAGATAATTGCTCAAAAACTTAGTTTAAGGGCTATCTTGGAAATCAAAGTTTCCTCTCTTCCTTAATTGTGAAAGCGTTTACTCTTTTCTGAAAACTAGCTCAAAGACTCTATGGAAATCAAGGTTTCCTTTTTTTGTTCAAATGTGAAAACGTTTTAAAACTCTTTGGGAATACATAGTCCCCATATACTCTTTGAAGAACTGAACTTCAACTTTTACTCTTTACTCTTTACTCAACTTGAACTTTAATTCTTAAAACAAAGTTAAAACATTTGGTAGACTTTTGGAAAACTCTAAGAACTTCTCTTGACTTGACCCTTACTTCTCTTGACTTTGATCTTAACTTTCCTTGAATTTAATTATCAATTCAAGGTTCATGATCTCATATTTATGGATGATTTCATGATGTTTAGACGTACCTTAGAGTGTTGGAATCAACTAGAAAACATATGCACGTTGCTAAGGAACTAGTACGGAAATATGGGGGAAGAATGGGAAGAACTAGCGTCCCTGGCGCTCTGAGCGACGTGGGTTGCCAGCCCTTGAACTTCTGGGACTAGGTTGGGGCATGCTGGCTGGCGCGGTGCCCCTGAGCCCAAACTTCAGGGCCTCTGTTGAGGCGCACTGGCTGGGGCGGCGCCCCAGGCCCCTGCGCAGGTGACCTCCGACTTTTCTTGCTCGGTTTTCAACTCTAAACCCTCTAGTTCAACTTGGTTCTCTCCCCAAACAGTTAGATTCGACTACATGACCAAAATATGTAAGAATCTACTCCGAACAACACCTAAATTACATGAATCAAACTCAAGAACTTCTCAACTACTAATCAATCAAGATTCAAACGAAACATTCAACAATATTCATCAAGAACTCAATTTCTCTAATCTCAAGAACAACAATACGTTGAAATAAATCATGACTGGCACGTGGGTCAACTAACCCAACACTATGTGATCTCACATACCTCGTAGGGATCACCCCTTGATGAAATCCACAAGTGATTTTTGAAGATCTTGACGATTCTTGCTCCTTCTCCTCTTTTCTCCTCTTCTTCTCTCTTCTCTCAAAACCCTAACTTGTTTTGGTAAAAGCGTTAACTGATATAATTCTTATTAGATGCTAACTTAATTACCAAAAATGATATAAAACAATTGGGTAAGGAAAAGACTAATACGCCCTTCCAAAATCCGGTTTTGACTCTCCTTATTTGAACACCCCAACTTCAAATGGGCATATCTCACTCATACGAACTCAGAATCGCGCAAACTCGGCGGCGTTGTAAAGATAATTCCAAGATATTTTATACGGTATCTGTAAGCACACCTAACTCATCATGATCTAGGAGTTATAGTTGTTTGAATTTGACAAAAAAATCAAACTTAACTTAACTTAACCAATTTTCCAGATTTTTCATTCTTTTCAAAAACAACTCTTTCTAATTTTAGCTCTTTCTAGTTCTTTCAAATAGCGAGATGTTACAGAAAGCTTATGTCAACACCTTGATTATTATATGTAAGAAGTAATATTATATTTCTCCTAAGAAGTCATAGTTCAAGTCTGAGACCACAACTAACTCTGGAGTAAATGTTACTATTTTACTAAATAAAGGTTCAATGCGGAGCACACCTATGCATAATAGTCTTGATTAAACTAAATTGGTGAACTCTCTTATTTTAATATTAAAATGAGTGGGGGTATGTTGGTGTATATGTATTTTGTTATTAAAATAAAATATTATGTGTGTACGTTAGCGGATATAAATTGGCAAGAATGTGGTATGTTCACACTTCTCACAAGGTTGGCCACAAAGAGGTATGTTGTCAAATTGGTTCACTCTTTAAATTTTTTGCCTAAGATCATTTCAATTGCTTGCATCACTTAATAAACCGGACCAACGGGGTAAATTCTAGGTGTCATCAAGCACAATGTTCAACACAACCTCACAACACAAGGAATTGATACAATTATCAAACAAGACACCACACTTTCTAGCTAGCGTGCAATGTTCATCACAAGAGACTTCATCGACAATCGGCTAGTCACAACGAGATTCTAAAAGTTCATATATTGTCTATGTAACTTAGTTTTCCTCATTGTAGCCGCACATTCATTTTGTTCAATTAAGAGCACTATTTAAGTCATCGGTATTGACCACAACCGACACTCAAATTTGCATAAGAACAACCACAATCACACATAACACAGGTGGCAAAATTTTTATACTTGGTTCAAAACCATTTTTATATTAAAACAACGGGCCAAAATTTATCAACAACCACAATTCAACAACCAAGATATATATAAACACCAATAAGCTCCAATATTCATAAAAACAACCACAAGAGGTAGGTATAGAAATACCTCACCCCGCCAACAAAAGGAAGCAGTTGTCCTCAAATGCAAATAAAATTAGAAATAGTCTAAAAAGTAACAAAGAGGGAGGTAAAAATAGTCATCCTGCCAGGCTAGACCTGGGGTGAAGTCTGCATATCAGTCACTCCATCTGTCGGATCATCAGTGCCCGGTGTCTCAGCATCCTTGGCTCCACTGGAGCCCACCATGGAAGTGTCCTGGAGCGATCCCTGTCTAGCAGTCTCAAACATGGCACCCTCCAAGTCAGCCAAATCATCATAGACTGTCTCCTCACGAACACCAAGCTGCTCTTCATCTGTCTCAGCCTCGGACTCAGCATCAGCATCATCAGCTCTAGTCTCATCTCCGGTAGTAGTCGGAGGCACATCAGAACAAGCTGGAATATTTGTGCTCGGGACCTCAGGAATATCCACGGTACCAAACAGCATAGAAAAATCAGTGGGCTTCAGTTCGTCCACATCCTTCCTTACTTTAGAAATCTCAGCCTTCAGGGCCACCACAACATCTGTAGTTCCCTGGCCGTTCTCACACTCCTCCACTCTCAAAGTAAGGGCATCTAATGCAAACTTGTGGCCATCAATCTCAGCCCTAAATAGTTCTAAAGCAACAACAATAGCCCTCTCTATCATTCCAGGAATATGGGCCTCTACCTGGGAAGCACGCACATCAGCAGATTGGGCCAAATGGCCCATCTTGTAAAGCATCGCCTGGGTGATAAGGGGTCGGGAAACAGAAGCAGCAGCTGCAGCAGAAGATCTAGTGGGAGGGGGCACAACAGAAGTACTCAGAATCTCAGAAGTAGAGGGTCCTAATGTACCTGAGGGACCACTGGCTTGAGTAGGCATGACTGCCTCTGTGGGTAACATATCAATATCGACCTCTTGTGATGTATCTACTGGTGCTTCCCTCCTCTTGTAAGCCTCATCCCGCATGTACTCGACCTTTATACGCCGGATGTTAGTAGAAGAGGTGGGTGTCACCTCCACATCCATCTTCTCATCTCTCGAAACACGGGCCTATCTGCACAACTCGGAGATCAACACCGGAAATGGGAGTGAAGTTTGTCGCTGCTTGGCCCTCATGGCCATCTCCTGCTCAATCAGCATCCCCAAATTCAGCTTCTAGCGATCAATGATAGACCCTAAACATACTGCCTTCGGGTGTCTGAGGATTGACTCATTCTGGGATGGCATAATAGTGCTGCTAATGAACCCGAACCATTATTTGGCAGCAACATTCAGGTCCTTCTTCTCTATGGGGGCACCTGCCTCTATCCACCTCGGGGTGACATCAGAGAGAAGGGGTGCCAACCAACCCTTAAGATCCTCCAAAGTCTTCTTCTTGATTAGGACAATGTAATCGTCCCCAGTACCTCATTGATGTTAGAGTAGTAACATTTAACTTTCTTGCCATTAACCATCACAAAGTCCACCGGTTTGAAGGCACTGGCGTTCTTCTTTCCCTTCGGCACCAAGTCTCTGTAAGCCGAATACTACTCCCGAACCCAAGTGGGAATGTAGCGGCCCCGGGGTTTAGTAAAAATCTCAAAATTGTGGAACTTGATAGTGTTCCACACCTCTGGATGTTTGTCCACCACACCGTCGGTAGACAATCTCTTCTCCTCTAAGATAGTCCTCAAACTCTCGGCCTTTAGTCGGTTGAGTGACCGGGGAGGAGGACCCTGAACAGGCGGTGCCTGTACCATTGTCGTTGCTGTAGGAGACACTGGAGCTGAGGCTGGAGGAGTAGGCTCCTGAATCCTAGTCGGATCAAGTAAGGACTTGGAGTGTAGCTCCGCCCTCCGGGCCTGTAACAACTACTCATCCTCCGGCTTAGAGATGGAATCCAGAGAATTATTCTGAGAGTCACCCTTACTATTGGAGGTGGTAAGGTGTGTCTCGTAGACTCCCTCACTATCTGAGCTTGCCTCCGCAGGTGTCACAATAACCGGCGCCTTACCCTTGCCTTTACCTCCCTTTGGAGGTAGTTTCGTAGCTTTGGTTCGGGAAGCAGCCACTTCCTCATTGATAATAACTCCGCGTGCCTGCTTTTGTTGTGACATGTCTCTTCCAGCGACTTTGGGTCTAGCCATTCCTGTAAAACAATGTAGAAAACGTTAGAAAAAGTCAAGAAAAAATTCAGAAAAGAAACTGCAGGAAGACTCGTCGAACCACTTTGGCGAGCCAGGTCGGGCTTGCCAAAAGTTACAGAACAAAAATGCTCAAAATTCAAAGCTGGTCGGCGATGTCCAGGGTCATTCAGCGGATCGCCGATACCAATCGGTGAACTAGAAGTAGCTCGCCAAAAGTTACAGATCAATTATGGGAAAAAGAGGCGCAGAAGGGCGATCTAGAAGCACTTTCGGTGAGTCGCCGAGTGAACTTGGCGAGCAAAGGTATATCGCCGAAAGTTATAGAACACAAACTCCATATTTAGCGAATTAAAGGGCAATCGAGGGGGCGTTAGGAGAACTGCCGAACCACTTGGAGAGCTCGACCCAGCTCGCCGAGTAGCCCAACATGCCTGTTTTTCACCCCGTACTTCAAAATCAAGCCTGCAGCCTACGAAAACAAAATTAAACACCAACACAAGCAATTGACACTAGACCCATAAGACCCATGCCCTCGGGGTACTCAAACTTCCCCCTATTTGGCCAAGATTGGCCAATTAACATCTTTTGCCCTTAAGAATGACGTCAACCGCTCTATCATCGGGCAACTTTCGATAATTAGCACAATTCGGGGTTACTCAGACTTCACCCCGCTAGACCCATCACATAAACAACACAACCCAACAATTTAATCCATTGTAGACACGGGAATTGATTATTTACGATCAACTAACGATGATTTCAACTAAAAATGGGCAAACTAACAATCACATTATAAATCAAACAACACTACACAGATATATCAACAACAAAATACCGATTTCATTTGATTTCAACCAACAATTAAGTTCGGAGTTCGGGAAACCAACCTTATATGCCAAAATTTGTAGAGTAGGCAGTACAATAATTCCAAAAGTAGTCCCGAGCAAAAATCCCAAGCAAAACGATAGTAAAAATGCAAGAATATGAAATGTTTAATATAGGTGTGAGAGTAGGGGAGTTGAAAAAGTGAGAAAGTGAAGGATTTTTGAATTTAAAACCGTTTGGCCCTTTTAAAACTCTTCAGTTCGCGCGCCAATCGGCGAGGTAAGTCGAGTCCACCAACCCACTCGGCGTTGCGCCGAGTGGTACTTCAGCCCACCGAGTTTTACAGAACCTCCAACAATCAAGGTGCTTCCAACGACGGTCCAAGTAGGGCTCACCGACTGGACTTTTGGCTTGCCTGGTTGCCAATTTTTCTAAAATTCTGACTTTTCAACCTACACAGTCAACACCCATTATTCAAACAACATAAATAAAAGCAATAAACCTTGGGTTGCCTCCCAAGAAGCGCCTCATTTAATGTCGTGGCAGAACGTGGATACATTTTCAAGGATCATTCTTCGGGTTGGCCTTGGTATCACTTGGTAGGCCCCCTTTTTGCCTTGGGTTCAAATAAGATGAAATTTGACCCATTTGTGTTTCCAATTGCTTGATGGACACTGAGTGTGAGGTGACCGTCTGATTAAGTGTAAAGACGTCCTCTTTCATTTCTTTCAAAACTTTGTCCGACCCTTCTACCTTATTGAGAATGCGTGAAAGTATGTCTTCCGTACATACATTCTCCCAGTCAGCCCTCGGTTCCTTAGGCTTTTGATGCTCATCGGGTGGGACGTATATTTTCTTGTCACCATCCCTTTCCTTCCAAGTAGCATTACGATCACGCCATTCTCTATCACGATATCTCTATCCATCTTCTCTATTCCAACCCGAATTTCCACCCGGCCTTGGATAGTTTGAACGAAAACCTCCTCCTTGATTTGTAAGGAAGTTCACTTCCTCATTATACATCACCTCAAAGTGTGCCTCATCAGGGTTTTCTCAACCAATACCAACAACATTTACACTCTTCGCCCCACTACCCATCACATTTTTCGACAAGATATCCAGGGTCATCATTTTGGCCATGTTTTGGTCTTTCTCTTGATCCTTCTCGATCTGCTCTTTTGTCATTCTAAAGGTGAGCGGAGACACTTGGTCCTCACGAGTGTACCATGCTCTTTTAATCTTGGTCATGCCATCAAGGAGTTGAGATGCGACCTCATAAGGCTGTTGCATTATACCTCTGGGAACAAGTTGATCAGCAACCTCTTTGTTCATCGAGTCAAGACTCCTATAGAAGTATTGTAACAGAACGTTGTTTGGAAGTCCGTGAGTCAGACATTGAAGTACCAACTTATGAAATCTCAGCCACGTTTCATGGATTGGTTCACCTTCAAGAAATTTAAAACCTTGAATACTATCCCTTAACGTCATCTTTTTTGACGGGAGAAAGTACCTCACATAGAAAGCTACAGTAAGCTCATCCCAACTAGTAATGGAATTCGTCGGGAGATCAGCTAGCCACTTGGTGGCTTCTCTCATCAAAGAAAATGGAAATAATCAAAGATGGGCTGATTCTTGAGAAATATTCTTGAACGAGAACGGTCCACAAACGTTGATGAAATTCCGAATGTTCTCATGGGGATCCTCATGAGCCAGCCCTCCATACATTCCTTTCATTTGTAAGAGCTGAAGCATTGTGCTAGTGACATGAAATACAATGTTTCCCTCAATAGGAGGTAGACGTATAGCCCCAACACCACCCAATTGGATAGGGTCATTAACATCGTTCAGATTTCCAATATCATCTTGGTGGCCAACTTGGCTACCATTACTCCCGTTCATGCTCATTCAACTAAAAAACAAGAAGATCACAATTTAAACTTCAATAATAGAATTATAAACACTACTCCTCGGTAGCGGCGCCATTTTTTGATAATTGCTCAACTACGCCTCATCCAATACTAGGTATAGGCGATCGTAATCTAGTATATAACCCAACAAAGAGTTGGGGTCAAACCCACAGGGAGCGGTACAAGTTTGAATTCAGTTACAAAGTTACAAATGTATTTTAATCGGTTATAGGAGTCGAAATTAGCGAAAACATATAGAAAAATATAAAGGGTTGACAACGAATGTCAGATGGGGGGATTGGTTTGTTAATTAGCATCTATAACAAATACGAAAACAGGGGGATTAACAAGATAAAGAGGAATTCTTGGGATGTGATCGATTAAAGACTAATTTTGCTATATGGGTAATTGAAATTACTAACTAATTTCCAAATCTCAGTGAGTAAGCTAGACTATAGATGCAACAACTTTCTCTCGAACAACTACTACGATTCAAGCGAGTTCTCTCGAACCTCGACAAGCTTATCAATCAAAACAACCCAAAACCTTAATTTATCTACTCTCTCGAGCTAGATAGGTAGAATTGGGCTTAGGATTCACTCTCTCGAGCTGAACCCACATCAACCCAATAACTACAACCATTAATCGAAAACCTTGGTTCCAAAACTTCTCTCTCAAGCAAGCCCAAAACTCTAATTTAGAATTACATTTGCAACTACAATTCCTAGATTAAAACACAACTATCGATTAAACCCACTTCAATTAAGCAATTAAATCAGTAAACAACATTACCCATAAGCTAATTAAGTCAATAATCAAATTATCCCACCCCAAGAATTGGGGTTTTAGCTGCACATCATAAAAAGATAGAAATCATTACCAACTAGATTAGCCATGAGCTGGGTAATAATTCTTTTGTCTCTACAATGCTTCAAAACCAATTAAATAAAAAACCCACTTGAAAATCCTTAAATCTAAGCTTCAAAGTCTTACAATCAACACTCAAAAACTGAGGAAACCTTTTGTTCTAAAACTTGGGAATCAGGACTCTCAAAAACTAATTTCTCTTCATTTTAAATTTCAATATATAGTTGTTCAGTTTTTGGCCTTGAGGGCCATTGGGCAAAGTAAGTCGGGCGTCGCCAACTCAGTTAGCGATCCACCCTTCGCTCCCATCCATCGCCAATTTGCATTGGCCATCAGTCCTCTGAGTTCTGTAAATTTAGGCGATCAAAGTTGTCGTCGTGGAGTCGTTCGGTGATCCATCGACTGCCCATTTCTGTCGCCAAATTGGTTCTTCTCCAGGGCTGGCACGGTGGAAATTTGTGAGAGCTAATGAGCCCCTCAGCGGTTCGCCGAGTGGTCTTGGCGATCACCAGGATCACTTTTCTTCACTTCTTCAGCTTGTTTATTTCTTTTTGCCTGGTAGTATCCTTGCCTTGCTCCTTAGCCTTCATAGTTGCAAATCAATACTTTAACATCAGTTTAGAGCATAAATGAGGCATTTGAGGACAATTATACTAGCAAAACAAAGCCCTAAATGAGTCGAAATCTCAAACTCATTATCCCTCCTGAGAGAGAAATACCATTCGGAATAGATATTCTTCTTGATAGTTATTCCATTTCTATTCCTCCATATAGAATGACTCCAGTTGAGTTAAAAGAGTAGTTAAGATATCTTCTTGATAAGAATTTCATCCGATCAAATGTCTTACCTTGGGGAGCTCTGGTCTTATTCGTGAGAAAGAAAGATGGTTCCCTTAGGATGTGTATTGATTACCGTTAGTTGAACAAGGTCACCATAAAAAATAAGTATCCTCTTTCGAGAATTGATGACCTTTTTGACCAACTTCAGGGTGCCACTTGTTTCTCTAAGATAGACCTCAGATCTAGCTATCATCAAATGAAAGTAAGAGAAAGTGACATCTCGAAGATAACATTCAGGACCTGTTATGGTCATTATGAGTTCCTTGTTATGTCCTTTGGTTTGACTAACGCTTCTTCAACATTCATGGATCTTATGAACAAAGTATTTAAGCAGTGTCTCGACATGTTTGTTATCGTATTTATTGATGACATATTGATATATTTAATGAATGAGGAGGACCATGCTAGTCATCTTAGAATAGTCCTCCAAACTCTAAAGGATCAAGAGTTGTATGCCAAGTTTTCTAAGTTTGAGTTTTTGCTTGAATCTGTGGCGTTCTTAGGCCATATTGTGTCTGGCAAAGGAATTCGAGTTAACATTCAGAAGATTGAAGCAGTGCAGAATTAGCCCATACCCACGTCTCCAACTGATATAAGGAGTTTTTTGGGATTGACTGGTTACTACAAAAGGTTCATCGAGGGGTATTCATCTATTTCATCCCCGTTGACTAAGTTGACTCAAAAAATAACTAAGTTTCAATGGTCTGAAGCTTGTGACAAAAGCTTTCAGGACTTGAAAACTCGATTAACCAATGCTCCAGTGTTGACCCTACCAGAGGGTACAAAGGATTTTGTTGTTTATTGCGATGCGTCCAGAGTTGGACTTGGTTGTGTATTGCTGAAGAATGGCAAGATTATAACCTATGCCTCCAAACAACTTAAGATTCACAAAAAGAACTACCCAACTCATGATTTTGAGTTGGCAGCAATAGTTTTTGCTCTCAAGATATGGCGTCACTATCTCTATGGCATTCACGTGGATGTGTTCACTGACCACAAGAGTCTCTAATATGTTTTCAGTAAGAAGGAGCTAACTCTTCGACAAAGGAGATGGATGGAACTACACAAAGATTATGAAATGAGTATTTTGTACCATCCAAGTAAGGCTAATATTGTTGTTGATGCCTTGAGCAGGTTGTCCATAGGGAATACTGCTCAAGTCGAGGAAGGTAAGAAAGAATTGTCTAAGGAAGTTCATAGACTTGCATGTCTGGGAGTGTGTTTGTTAGACACATGGGAAGGCGGAGTGGTCATAATGAATGGTGCCAAATCCTCATTAGTGTTAGAACTGAAGGAGAAATAGGACAATGATCCTATTTTACTTGAGTTTAAGGCAAATGTGCATAAGAAGAAAGTGATGGTATTTTCACAAGGGGGAGATGGTGTGTTGAGGTATCAAGGTAAGCTGTGTGTTCCAAGTGTGGATGAACTCTCAGAGAGAATCATGGAAGAAGCCCAAAGTTCACGATATATTATTCATGTAGGTGCCACAAAGATGTACCATGACTTGAGAGAAGTCTATTGGTGGAGTGACATGAAGAGGTGCATTGCAGAGTTTGTTGCTAAGTGCCCAAATTGCCAGCAAGTCAAGGATGAGCATCAAAGGCCATGTGGTGTAGCTTAGAATATAACCCTTTCGGAATGGAAGTGGGAGATGATTAATATGGACTTCATTACTGGTTTACCGCGATCTCGCAGACATCATGATTCCATTTGGGTGATTGTGGATCGGATGACCAAATCAGCCCACTTCTTATCAGTAAAGACTACCAATACAATAGAAGAGTATGCAAATCTGTATATCCTGGAGATAGTTCAACTGCATGGATTTTCCTTGTCCATCATTTCAGATAGAGGTGCTCAGTTTACCACACAATTTTGGAAGTCGTTTCAGAAAGGTATGGGTTCGAAGGTGAACCTTAGTACTACTTTTCATCCTCAAACCGATGGTCAGGCAGCGCACACAATTCAGAACTTAGAGGACATGTTGAGATCTTGTATTTTGGATTTCAAAGGTAATTGGGATGGCCACGTGCCTTGTATTGAGTTTTCATACAATAATAGTTACCATTCCTGCATTCAGATGGCTCCATATTAGGATCTATATGAGCAAAGGTGTAGATTTCCTATTAGCTGCTTTGAGGTTGGAGAGGCTGAGTTGATAGGACCATATTTGGTTCATCAATCCATGGAGAAGGTGAAGACAATTTAGGAGAGGTTGAAAACAACACAGAGTCGTCAGAAATCCTATACTGATGTTAGAAGAAGAGATTTGGAGTTTGAAGTTGATGATTGGGTATATTTTAAAGTTTCACCCATGAAGGGTGTTATGAGGTTTGGTAAGAAAGGAAAGCTCAGTCCATGATACATTGGTCTTTATAGGATATCCAAGAGGGTTGGTATTGTAGCTTATGAGTTGGAGCTACCGTCCGAGTTAGTAGAAGTCTATCCAGTGTTTCATATTTCTATGCTAAAAAAGTGCTTGGGTGATCATGCACTTATTGTGCCTACTGAGAGTATTGGAGTAAAGGACAGTCTTTCCTCTGAGGAGATTCCAGTTCAGATCCTTGATCGTCAGGTTCGCAAGTTGAGAACTAAAGAGGTTGCATTAGTCAAAGTCTTATGGAGGAACCAATTTGTTGAAGAAGCTACTTGAGAGGCTGAGGAGGATATGAAGAAGAGATACCCTCACCTTTTTTTCTCTAAATAAATTCCAGACAAAGGTACTAACTCTTTATAAAGTACTCTTTGAGTTGATATGTTGAAGTTTATGCTATTTGCATGCTTGTTGCTTTGTGTTGGGTTGTTAGACACTTTCCCACCCTTTTATGCTAGTTTGAATCCCATTCGAGGATGAATGGTCTCTAGGGGGTGATATTGTAACACCTCAAACTTCAAAAAATGGCTAAAAGGGCAAACGAGCAAGTTCACGAATCCAAAATGGACCATGGACTCTTCATGGCACCTTAGACGACCCGTTTAGGGGTCCACGGGCCGTCTTGGGCATCGGGAAGGACTGTCCAAGGCTGCCAAGGTGAAGGTCACCTCGACGAGACCCTAGACGTCCCGTGGTGACTTGTACGGTCCGTTTAGGGGTCTGTACAAGTCACCCATCAGTTTTTGAGTTTTGAGTTAACTTAAAACGATCATATCTGTCAGCACAAAATGAATTAGGTAGCCCATGACCTATCAAATTAAAGGTCTTTGAGTCCTCTTTCCAAATCCACCAAGTTTGCCTCATTTCAAGTTCGGAGTAAAAACCGATGCCCTTTTTAGTGAAGTCTTGTCGGGTAGGTGAAACTTAACGACCCACTAAACGGCCGGTGAAGAGTTTCACGGACCGTAAAGCTTCATACGATCCGTGAACCCTCTCGTTTGAAGCACATTTTCAGTTTTAAAAGTTGGGGTCATTTTGGTCATTTCCCTATGCATTTGGTACTTGAACTATGCCATTTTAACCCCTATCTAAGCCTAAACCACGATGTGTTAAACCTAATTAAGGGCTTAGAAAGTGTTAATCAATTCTTTTACATTCATTAATACTTCAAGTCGTTGGAGCAAGGTTCCAAGAGGAGAAAAGCTAGGGTTGAAGCTTTCTTCAAGTTTCTTCGATTTCGCCAAAGAACTTTGTTCTTCCAGGTATGTAAGGCTATCATAGTGTTGGACTAGTTCATCCTCACGCCCTACATCTACTTTCAAATCTCTAAAAGAGTAATCTAGGGTTCTATCCTTAGTTTTCAGTATTGTTGAGATGAGTTGATATTGACTTCTAAATTCTTGGTTGTTGATTATTGAATTTTTATTCTCAATCATTGAATTGTCATACAATGTGAATTGTGATTATTGAATTGATTGTTCATGATTATTTTCAACATGAACCTTATGTTTAGTATTCAGCGAATTCTTATTGAGAATCCTTTAATCAAAACATCGTTTTTTAAACTGAGTTTTGAGGAATTAAAGAGCAGTTTGAGAAAGAGTATAAGGAAACTAAGTATTTCCCAAATGTTTCTTTTTTACATGAAGAAAAAGAGTAGAATTTTTTTGAGAAAAGTTAAAAGAGTTTTGAGAAAGATTAAGTACAAAACAATTACCTTTTAAAGAGGCCCTTTCTGAGTAATTATCTCAACCCAAAATGTATTTTTACATTAAGCAAAGAGAAACCTTGTTTTCTAAATGAACAATGAGTTTTAGAGACAATTCAAAGCAGTTACCTCTATTAAGAGGATAGTATGAGCAAATATCTCAAACTAGAGAAAGAGTAATATTTTTTTTATACATTTTAGTAAGAGTATATATTATTGGGAGTAGTATTGAGCACCAATATAGGGGAGAGTTCAGACAACTCACAGCCTCATAAACCATGTCTTGCCAACATGGGTACCAGATCATACTTTTTAGATGAATCCTTAGTGCCTTCGGGCAAAGCTTAGTGGATCCACTTAGTTGAGATGTTCTATATCCCGACATGATATAGGACAGTACTAGCAGCGTAGACAAGATGTGTATCATCACTTAGTTCATAGTGATGGTTGTCAGTTAGAGAATCACTAGTAGAGTTAAAGTGTATTTTCATATATCACTTATTATGTTATAGTTCAAAGAATGAGAAAGTATTTTGTAAAATTAAATTATTTTATTCCTTTAATTCTTTACATTTAGTTGAGTTTATGTTATACCTATTGCAACCTTTTCTTTCAGTTATTTCGCCTCAGCTATATTACGTACTCGTACATTCAAATGTACTGATGTCATTCGACCTGCATCTTTTATGATGCAGATACATGTGTTGAGGATCATCAACAGGCATTTAGGTGAGATCACTTTGCGCTTCAGATAACTTTGGTAAGCCTCCTTGCTTTCCGGAGAATTTCACATTATTTTCTGTTATTGTTTAGTTGTCATGAGTCTTGTCCGACATCTATCCTAGTATTAGAGGTTTCATAGATAGTTAGAGGTGATGAGTCTCTCGATATGTTTCTTTCCTTTTTGAGATCTTGAGAACCATTACTTAAACTTTATTAAGTATTTTCAGACATTTATTTGAGTTGAGTTTAATTATATATTAAAAGATACTTTATGCTTGAGTAAGTCTCCCGCTAAATAGGCAATCAGGACAAGGGTTCACTTGGGGATCAAAAATAATTTTCGAGTGTCGGCCACGTCCAGGGTGTAGGCTCGGAGCGTGACAATGCTAATATAGTTCAGAGTTCAGACTGGGCATGTCAAAAGTCTCGTGATAAAAAAAAATTAAAAAGATAAAAGAGGAGACAAAAAAGAAGAAGAAGAAAATAATCAAATGACCGCCAATCTATTATTGGATTCTCAACTATACACTTGTACTTCACGGGGGTCTTAATGCCCCTGAACATTTTAAAAGTTGAATATATAACCCCTTAAGAACTCATACCCATATTTATATTGAGTAGTGATCTACACACGCCTACCACATAATATTACGTTTTATATAAAAAAATTAATTCGTTTTCTTTATTCTACCGTAATAGAAGCAACCACCTGTTGGAGTTTCTCCATCAGAGTTGCACACTTTTTCTCAAAATCTTTCAATATAGTTATGGCATTTCACATCGGACATAATTTTTCTTAACTTCTCTTCAATATTCCTCTCAATTCAATCTTCGAAAATCATCAATTTTTTTAATAATCACAGAATTATCCATCAGATTCTTTAGTTTTACACAATCTCCTGTTTTTTGTCTCTTAATGATAAATTTTTCATCCAAATCAATAACAATTGAATGCCTAAATTTTTTCTTTTTATCCATTTTAGGGGATAGGTTTTTAGCTACACAACTGCACTAAGTTTAGTTTAATTGAGTAGGAATCTTGAAAAATGAAGACTCTATATATTTTTTGTCTGATTCAGTGCTCATTGTAAATTTGGTAGTCAAGGTCTTTACAAATCTGAAAAAAAATGACAGAGGTGACATCTGAATTTTTAAATTTTACTGTTGTGCTTAAATATATATCTCCTACCTTGAATGTTTTGGAGCTATGGAGGAAAATAGAGAAAGTGACGATGGTGGTGGTTCACAACAGAACCGGTGGTTGAGGAATCTATACTCACATGGTGTAGTAATGGAGGTTATTTCTGGTGGGTTTGTAGTGGAACTACTGTGAGAAGTGTGTGATTTGACGGTGAGAGAAGGCTTAGTGATGGAAGGATGATGAGGGCAGGGGTCTGATGGTGGAGGAGCTAAGCTCACATGGTGGATTGAAGATGTCGCCATCACCGATGGTTTTCAATTAAATAGACAAAGTAAGAAGAGAAAGAACATAAAAAGTAAAAAATAATATAGAAGGAAACATTTAAAAAAAAAAATAGTAAGTTGATATGAAATAAAAGAAATATTAAAGTTTTTTTTTTTCCATTCACTCTCTCAAAGAGGAGAGAGTGAACTATACCTTCTTTGTCATCTCAACATTTAGGGAGAAAATAATTCTACTTTAAAATAGTTTAAGGGGGTGATAGGACTCAAGTAAAATATAAGTGTATAGTTGGAAATCCGATTAAGGTCATTTCACTATTTTCTCAAAAATAAGCAACTTACAAAAATGACTTTAGTTTTAAGGTTACAAAATTATAATAGCTATAAGTATGATATTTACCAAAAATGACTATAGTTTATGACTAAATCTCGTTGTACATATAACACCTCAGTTCTCAAAATGAAGAAAAATCATAGTTTTCAGAAAACCGGTGTACGTACCAACGGAACCACCCACGGACCGTAGGTGCGGTTCCGTCGTTAAGACCCAAATCTTGAAGGTCTCTAATCCCACCCAAGGTCGACCAGTACGGTCGGTGGTTGGACCGATGGACCGTAAGTGAGGGTCAACAACCAGTTAGACGGAAATTGCTTTTGGGTCAACTTCAAACGATCATATCTTTTAGCACAAAATGAATTAGGTGGCCCATGACCTATCAAATGAAAGATAATTGAATCCTCTTTCCAACGCCACCAAGTTTGCTAAAATTCCATCTCGGAGTAAAAAGTTATGCTCATTTTAGTGAAGCACTGTCGGGCAGAGCTTGACCGACGACCGCTACCTACGGTTGCTAGGTCAACCGACGGCCCATAGGTCCCTCCGTGGATGGCCTTCCATAGCTTTTAAGTTAGGATCATTGAAGTCTTTTTCCTATGTGTTGGGGGCCTTAAACTACGCCGTTTAATGCCTAAACTACGTCGTTTTACTCAGTCTAAGCCTAATAACTTAGTCAGACTTACCCAGAACCCTCATTCTCCAAAAATCATCCAAAGTTGGAGCAAAAAAAAGAAGAAAAAGTCGACCAAACCTCCCAAGAACAAGCAACAATGTTCTTCAAGGTTCAGCCCCAAAATCTAACGTAGATTTCGTCACCAGGTATGTTGTTTTTCACTAGTGGATTCCTTTCATCCATTAGGTCCCTAGAATTCAGTCAAATTCTTGATTCTTTATATATTGTTTAGACCTAGAATTTCTGAAACCTTTGATAATTGTTGTGATTTAGCTGTTGTAGTATTCATAATCGAATTATCATGTTTTCTTGGAAAGTTTGCTTAGTTCCTTGCATGAAACTCAGAACCCTAGTTTTGTAGATTCTCTTAGTTCATGAATTAAACTTGCTAGGTCAGTTAAACAGATAAATATTCTAGTTTTCGAATGTTATATTGTCAGTTCCTAAATGTTGCATTCTCAGATTTGCATGTCAGAACATTGAGCTATCCAGTATTTCAGTTATGTTGTGTCATATACATTTCCAGTTGGGAGTAGGCTTAGGACCGATTTGGATGAGGGATCATCGTACCCTCATAGTCCCAGAACTACGTGCCCCCGTAGGTTTATAAGTCCCTTCTGTGGGTATCAGATTTAGTGATCACGCCAATCATGCCTTTGTACCCCTGGCAAGGTATATTGGGTCCTCTCGATGGGGAGTATACATCAGACTCTACGTTTAGCTCACGAGGTTTTATGTTGGTTAATAGTAGTTTCCACAGTCATACTCCTAGTGCATTTTACCAGGTTTTCAGTACATATTTCAGTATTTAGTTCAGCATGTCATGTTCATGATTGGTACTTGGTCATTGCATTCAGTTTAGCTTTTCAGTTATGTTTCAGTACTTACATTCTTGCTCAGTTTATGTCATTGCTCAGTTATGCCTTGTTCAGCTCTTATATATATTTTTTCAGCTTAGTATCTATATCCTACATGCTCAGTATATTCAAGTACTGACGCATACTCAACACTACATCCTTTTATGGTGTAGGTTCAGGTACTCATCATTCAGACCGCGTTTAGATCGATCCTCGATCAGCATTCAATAGCTTCAGTGGTGAGTCCTCATACTTTGAGGACAATAGACATGTTTTCATTTTAGTCTTCATATTTCAGTTTCAGTTTGTTAGACTTAGCTGGGGGGCATGGTCCAGCAAGTCAACTCAGTTAGAGGATTTTTCAGACATAGTATTAGACTTAGCTCTAGCTTTTGAGTGAATGTACAGTATCACTAAACTCTTAGTATGTTTTTATACTTCAGATCAGTATTTGGGCATTCCCCATCTTTCAGTTATCTTATGTTTTAGCTTCCGCATAGTATTGTATTATTCAGTTATTCTCAGTATGCTTATAATTATGCTAGACACAGGGTTAGCTTGGGGTCACTCGTGGTCCTACGTCCCGTGTTACATCAAGGGGGTAGCCTCGGGGCGTGACAAACTTTGTATTAGAGCATTAAGTTCAAGAGTCCTAGGATGTCTGAATGCCACATTGAGTAGAGTCTCTTTCATGGGTGTGAAGTGCACCACATCAAATGAGGGGGAGGCTACAAAGTGTTTTAGTAAAGACTTCACTTTCTTGCTATTCTTATCATGCGTGGGTATGATCTCCTTTCTTATTCATCATTATGCGTTTTAGATCATGCCTCCTCATAGACCTAACGCACGAAATGCTAATGCACGCAATGCTAACACAATTCCTCTAGTCCCGGACCATAAGGTCACTAATGCGGAATTTCAAAATGCGATCAAGCTTTTGGCTCAGAGTGTGGCCAATCAGAACCATCAGCCTGCTTTAGTTCCGACAAATGCTAATAATGGGTCAGCAGCAGCCAGGGTTTGAGATTTTATTTGGATGAATCCGCTAGAGTTTCTAGGGTCGCAGGTTTGTGAGGACCCAAAGAATTTCATTGATGAGGTTAAGAAAATCTTTGGAGTGATGCAAGTAACCGGTAATGATAGGGTAGAGTTGGCATCCTACCTGCTTACGGATGTAGCTCACATCTGGTTCACTCAGTGGAAAGAAAACATGGGTACGGATGCAGCTCCTATGACTTGGGAGTGTTTTACTGGAGCTTTTCTAGACAGGTTCTTCCCGAGGGAGTTAAGAGAGGCTAAAGCTCAGGAGTTTATGAATTTGAGACAAGGTACAATGTCAGTCCAAGAGTACGGGCTGAAGTTCACTCAACTCTCCAGGTATGCTCCACATATGGTTGCTAATTCAAGGGCACATATGAGTAAGTTTCTGTTTGGGGTATCCGACTTGGTGAAGACAGAGTGCAGGGATGCTATGCTGCTAGAGGATATGAATATCTCTAGGCTCATGACTCATGCTCAACAGGTTGAGGGAGACAAGCTTAGGGAAATGTCTTAGGACAACAAGAAGGCTAGAATGGGTAACTATGAGTACTCTCAGCAGAAATCGGGTGGTGGAAATCGCTCACAGTTTCAGCAGAGGTCTACAGCCCCAACACCTTCATCAGCTAGTGCTCTATCCCCCAGTTTTGACAGGATCAGAAAAGTAGGGCATCAGGCTCTAAGTCTTAGGAGAGTGCTTCAGGTAACAGGACTTTCCCAACTATTTCGATTCCTCCTTCCAGATACCCAGCCTATTTCGATTCCTCCTTCATGAATGGCTCCAGCCGAGCTTAAGGAATTGAAAGAGCAGTTGAAAGACCTTCTAGATAAGGGCTGCATCAGACCTAGTATCTCTCCATGGTGTGCTCCAGTATTATTCATGAAAAAGAAAGATGGTTCTCTCAGAATGTGCCTTGACTATCGGCAGTTGAACAAAGTCACAATCAAGAATAAGTATCCCATCCCCAGGATTGATGACTTGTTCAACCAACTTCAGGGTGCTAGTTGTTTTTCTAAGATAGACCTCAGATCTGGCTATCATCAGCTCAGAGTCAGAGATAGTGACATTCCGAAGACAGCTTTCAGAACTCTGTATGGTTATTATGAATTTGTAGTTATGTCTTTTGGACTAACAAATGCTCCTGCAATTTTCATGGACTTAATGAATAGGGTGTTCAAACAGTATTTGGACTTGTTCGTTATCATCTTTATTGATGATATCCTCATTTGTTCTCAGAGTGAGGAAGAGCATGCCATTCATTTGAGAGTTGTTCTGCAAACTCTCAAAGATCGCCAGCTATTCACTAAGTTCAGCCAATGTGAATTCTTGTTGGAGTGTGTAGCTTTCCTTGGTCATGTGGTATCGAGTGAAGGGATCTGAGTGGATTCTCAGAAAATTGAGGCAATACAACATTGGCCCAGACCCACCTCTCCAACAGATATCAGAAGTTTCTTGGGTTTGGCCGGGTATTATAGGATATTTGTTGAAGGATTTTCATCCATAGCTTCCCTATTGACCAAGTTGAATCAGAAAAATGTTAAGTTTCAGTGGTCAGATGAGTGTGAGAAGAGCTGCTCAGAACTGAAGACTAGGTTGACTACAACTCCTGTCTTGACTCTGCCAGATGGTTCATACGGTTATTTGATTTATTGTGATGCATCCAGGGTCAGCCTATGTTGTGTATTGATGCAGCAAGGTAAGGTTATAGCTTATGCTTATAGACAACTTAAGGTCCATGAGAAGAACTACCCGACTCATGACCTCGAGCTTGCAGCCGTAGTATTTTCCCTAAAGATTTGGAGACACTACTTGTATGGTGTTCATGTTGATGTGTTCACAAATCATAAGAGCCTCCAGTATGTGTTCACCGTGAAAGAGTTGAATCTTCGTCAGAGGAGATGGCTTGAGTTTCTCAAAGACTATGACATGAATGTGCTGTACCATCCTGGTAAGGCCAATGTAGTAGTTGATGCTCTCAGTAGACTATCTATGGGTAGTGTAGCACATGCTGAGGAAGAAAAGAAGGAATTAGCAAAAGATGTTCACCGGCTTGCTCGCTTAGGAGTTGGTCTTACAGATATGTCAGAGGGTGGTGTGATGATTCAGAATAGATCACAATCTTTATTGGTAGCGGAGGTTAAGGAAAAACAGGATAGTGATCCTATATTACTTCAGTTGAAAGGTGCAGTTCAACAACAAAAAGTTCAGGTTTTCTCCCAAGGGGGAGATGGTGTGCTTTGTTACCAGGGTCGCTTGTGTGTTACTAATGTGGGTGAGTTGAGGTAGCAGATCCTTACAAAGGCTCATAACTCTAGGTATTCCATTCACCCAGGTGACACTAAGATGTACCGTGACCTATGGGAAGTATTTAGGTGGAATGGCATGAAGAGGGACATAACAGATTTTGTGGCTAAGTTTTCTAACTGTCAATAGGTTAAGGTGGAACATCAGAAACCAGGAGGTATGACTCAGGAGATTAACATTTCTACATGAAAGTGGGAAGTGATAAATATGGACTTCATTACGGGTTTACCTCGTACTCGCAGACAACATGACTCCATTTGGGTGATAGTGGACGGAGTTACTAAGTCCGCTCACTTCTTGGCTGTCAAGACTACAGATTCAACGGAGGATTACTCTAAACTCTACATTAATGAGATAGTCAAGTTGCATGGAGTTCCCTTGTCTATCATCTCATATAAAGGTCCACACTTTACCTCTCATTTCTGGAAATCGTTTCAGAAAGGTCTTGGTACTCAGGTTAATCTCAGCATAGTATTTCATCCACAGACGGATGGTCAGGCAGAGCGTACCATTCATACCTTAGAGTTCTCCTATAACAATAGCTATCAACAGTTGGGACGATCACCTACCTCTCATCGAGTTCTCCTTTATCAATAGCTATCAATCCAGCATTTAGATGGCCCCTTATGAGGCATTATAATGTAGATCTCTAGTTGGTTGGTTTGAAGTAGGTGAAGCAGCATTGATTGGGCCAGATTCAGCTCATGAAGCTATGGAAAAAGTTCAGCTCATCAGGGATAGACTTAAGACAGCCCAAAGTCGTCAGAAGTCCTATGCAGATGTGAGGAGAAGGGACTTAGAATTCGAAATCGATGATTGGGTTTTCCTGAAGGTGTCACCTATGAAAGAAGTGATGAGATTTGGCAAGAAAGGGAAGCTCAGTCCAAGATATATAGGTCCTTACAGAATCCAGAAAAGGGTTGGTAATGTGGCTTATGAGTTAGAGTTGCCAGCAGAACTAGCAACGGTACATCCAATTTTTCACATTTTCTTGTTGAAGAAGTGTGTGGGTGATCCAGCATCCATAGTACCATTAGAGAGTATGGCTGTGAAGGATAGTCTCACATATGAAGAAGTGCCAATTGAAATTCTTGACCGTCAGGTTCGTAGGTTGAGAAATAAAGAAGTCGCTTCAGTGAAGGTTTTGTGGAGGAGTCAGTCCGTAGAGGGAGCTTCTTGGGAAGCAGAAGCAGCCATGATGGCCAAGTATCCTCACCTCTTTCCTTCCGATTCCGTGTCAACTTCAGGTAATAGTTCATCTGCAGTCTCTTAGTTTACTCGTGCGTAAATTCAGTCTCAATATCTTGTTTCTTTAGTTATCCTTGCATTTCAGCATAAATGCATGTTCGTGGAACTCAGTTCAATAATATATCAGTTTCCAGTACTTAGCAGTAGGGATTGGTGCTCCTTCCCTCCATACTCAGCTAGTTTAAGCTTCATTCAAGGACGAATATTCCCAAGAGGGAGATAATGTAACACCTCAGATCTCAAAATGAAGAAAAATCCTAGTTTTCAAAAAATTGGTGTCAGTACCAACGGAACCACCCACGAACCGTAGGTAGAACCACAGACCGTAGGTGGGGTTCCGTTGTTAAGACCCAAATGTTGAAGGTCTCTAATCCCACCCACGGTCGACTAGTACGGTCCGTGGTTGGACCGATGGACCGTAGGTGAGGGTCAACAGCCAGTTAGAGGGAAATTGCTTTTAGGTCAACTTCAAACGATCATATCTTTTAGCACAAAATGAATTAGGTGGCCCATGACCTATCAAATGAAAGATAATTGAATCCTCTTTCCAACGCCACCAAGTTTTCTAAAATCCCATCTTGGAGTAAAACGTTATTCTCATTTTAGTGAAGCACTGTCGGGCAGAGCTTGATCGACGACCGCTACCTACGGTTGGTAGGTCAACCGACGACCCATAGGTCCCTCCGTGGATGGCCTTCGATAGATTTTAAGTTAGGGTCATTGAAGTCTTTTTCCTATGTGTTGGGGCCCTTAAACTACGCCGTTTAATGCCTAAACTACGTCGTTTTACTCAGTCTAAGACTAATAACTTAGTCAGACTTACCCAGAACCCTCATTCTCCAAAAATTATCCAAACTTGGAGCAAAGAAAAGAGGAAAAAGTCGACCAAACCTCCCAAGAACAAGCAACAGTGTTCTTCAAGGTTCATCCCCGAAATCCAACATAGATATATTCACCAAGTATGTGGGATTTTACTTGTGTATTCCTTTCATCCACTAGGTCCCTAGAATTCAGTCAAATTCTTGATTCTCTATATCTTGTTTAGACCTAGGGTTTCTAAAACCTTGGATAATTGTTGTGATTCAGCTGTTATAGTATTCTTCCTTGCATGAAACTCAGAACCCTAGTTGTGTAGATTCTCTTAGTTCATGAATTACACTTGCTAGGTCCGTTAAACAGATAAACATGCTCCAGTTTTCGAATGTTACATTGTTAGTTCCTAAATGTTGCATTCTCATATTTGCATGTCAGAACATTGAGCTATCCAGTATTTCAGTTATGTTGTGTCATATACATTTCCAGTTGGGAGTAGGCTTAGCACCGAGTTGGACTATGGTTCAACGTACCCTCATAGACCCAGAACTACGTGCCCCTGTAGGTTTATAAATTGCTTTTGTGGGCATCAGATTTAGTGATCACTCCAGTCATGCCTTTATACCCCTGGCAAGGTATATTGGGTCCTCTCTATGGGGCGTATACACCGGACTCCGCGTTTAGCTCATATGGTTTTATGTCGGTTAATAGTAGCTCCCACAGTCAGACTCTTAGTGCATTTGACCAAGTTCAAATACATATTTCAGTATTCAGTTCAACTTGTCATGTTCATGATTAGTACTTGGTCATTGCATTCAGTTTAGCTTTTCAGTTATGTTTCAGTACTTACATTCTTGTTCAACTTATGTCATTGCTCAGTTATGCCTTGTTCAGCTCTTATATACATTTGTTCAGCTTAGTATCTATATCCTGCATGCTCAATACATTCAAAGTACTGACGCATACTCTGCGCTACATCCTTTTATGATGTAGGTTCAGGTACTCAGCATTCAGACTGCGTTTAGATCGATCCTCGATCAACATTCATCAGCTTCAGTGTTGAGTCCTCATACTTCGAGGACAATAGACATGCTTTCAGTTCAGTCTTTATATTTGAGTTTCAGTTTGTTAGAGTTAGATAGGGGGCATGTCCCAGCAACTCAACTCAGTTAGATGCTTTTTCAGACATAGTATTAGACTCAATTCTAGCTTTTGAGTGAATGTTCAGTATCACTAAACTCTTAGTATGTTTTTATACTTCAGATCAGTATTGGGCATTCCCCTCCTAGAATTGTATTATTCAGTTATTCTCAGTATGCTTATGATTATGCCAGACATAGGATTAGCTTGGGGTCACTCGTGATCCTAGGTCCTGTGTTACATTAAGGGGGTAGCCTCGGGGCATGACAGTACACAAAGTATATGTAGTTTTTTTTTTTAAAATACAATGATACAGTTTAAATTATATTGCACTAAATAAGGTGATTTTTGTTATTATAATTGTCTGCCCTTACACCCCATAAAATTTCATTTCCCATTATTAAATTAACAAAAAATAATGACCTATTCAGATCATTAACTACTGTATAAAAATATAAGTATCCGAGTGTATAAGTATATATTCTACTGTATAAGAATTTGAAAGTATACTTACATTAGCTACTCAACATTTTAAACTCTTGTTAATAATCCAATACAAGTGACAATAACACCTAATATAATAGAAGTATCCAAGTGTATAAGTATTCTATTGTACAAATATTTGAAAAGTGTTACAAATCTCAATTTCTTCCTCCTGTTCAAATAATATAATATTCATATGAATACAAAAATGACTACCATACATTGATTCATAAAACTAATGAATATGAATCACATATAAATCCTGAAATCATGCAAAGGATCATTAATTGTAAGAAAATTTGGGGGAGAAAATGGTGATTTAGGGATAGATTGAAAGAGTGATCTTTGAGGGTGGGAACTAGGGAACAATGGAGCGTAAAAGGTGGCTGAAAATACTTGATTAAGCGTGTAACATTATATTTTCTATTTAATAATTAAATATATCCATAAAAAATAAGTAAAGTATATTATAGATATATGCCATAAATATGTATCGTAGTTTGCCATATTCCGTAGTTTTTCCAAAAAAGAAAGAGGTAAATTATGAAAAATATGTCAGCCCATAAAGTTTACTTACCATCTTTTTAGCCTAAGTTATTTAAATTACCTAAAATGATAATTTAGCCTATTTTTTCCAAAAACAAATCAATAGCTGCACGTTTGTTCTGCTACATTTTTCGGCCCCCTCCTCCTCCTTCTTCTTCTTCTTTTTAGTGCGTCTTTTTCTTCTTCGTCGTTGCTTCAGTCAGCCATTAAAGTATCTTTTTTTTCAAGCTCTTATGACTCTTAAGAACTAGATGAAATGGCGAAAGCTCATCAAAAAGGAAGCAAATTCTATCGCTACAACCTCTAAAATCAATAAGAACCAGTTGAAGATCAATAAGATTATATCTTTTTCTTCTTCCTTCCTTCAATCAATCGTTAAATTTTCAAAGCTTGCTTGATGAAAAATTTGACATACGGAAAATGTGAATTGTTTCGAGGGAATTATATAGCAAATACTCAAAACATCGAGAGAATTTCATATCTAAAATTTGGGACTATTTAGAGATGATTTTGAATTGATCGAGATTGAATAGTCAGTATATACTTCATGTATAGTCATGTATACTTCATGTATAGTTAAGCTCTATTCAGCTTTTTGAGTGTATCATAGTGTATACTTAGTGTATAGTTCATGTATAAGTAATCTATATTGTATAGTCAATGTATACTTTCTATGACTTTGACAAGCTATATTGTATAATCAATGTATACTTTCTATGACTTTTGGCAAGATAGATTTTATAGTTAGTGTGTATTTCCTATGACTTCTAACTATTTTTTATGTAAATAAAATATGACTATATTTATTGTAAACTAATAACTTTACTGTATAGATTTGAAATTAGCGCTTCATATAATGTATTGTATAAACAATGAATATGGATGTATGTATATTTTTGATACATATATATACAAATTATATATATATATATATATATATGATTATACACTATGCATATTATATCGATACATTACATTACTATTTATACAATATCGATATATTACATGTACAACAATTATTTTTATTGATTTTTTTTTCTCATGTATGGAAAAGTTAAAAAATTTCTCCATCATATTTTTTACATTTTTTAATGTGAGAAATACTTTGAGATACAAAAAAATGAAGCTTACCCACGACTTTCTCTCCTTTAGCCACGATTCTTGCATGGCTAAATCGAGCATTTTTGTTGCTTTTGGGCTTTTTTTTAAATGTAAAAATGTTATGACTTTATTGTTGTAAACTTATTAATTTATTTTATATATGAAATTGTTTCAAAAAATAGAATTGTGGAAGCTAAAAATGAGTCCAACTCCGACTTTATGACAAAGATTGATGATTATTGTGAGGATAATGATTAAGAAGTTAGAGTTGAGTGTGATGGTGATGGTACTAAGGATGTTTTAAAGGATGATGATAACTCTCAATTAACTTTGCCATTAAAGGATAGGCAATTGTGTGTAAAAAATAATACCTAACTTTATGTGTCGAGGTCAAATCACAAGGGTTGACAGAAAGAATTATGCTCTATTTGATTGCTAACACAATACTAACTAGCACGATGTTGTCAAAATAATAATATAAAATAGGGGAGAGTTGAGTAACACAAGATTTGATTAATACAATTACTACGGGCACATAAGTAACACAAAAGAGAGATTCAACAAGTTGGAAATAACTAGGTTGTGTGAAATATCGATGGGGCTACAACTCAATACCAACTAATTCCAAACCAACTAACACATGGATAACAATTGGTCCATACTATATACAATATTCTCTCAAACTAATGGATATTTATATATAGGATTATTCTTAACCCCAATCCATGCAAAAACACATTAAACATTGCTTGAGTGAATTAGACTATGTTTAGATCTATCCTTAAATGAGAAATCAATCAGATTAGACTATCTCTAGCTCTAATCCCACGACCAATTTCTCAAGTCCTCACAAATGAAGTCTTACCCAACCTTGCTTTGCTTTCTCAAGTCAAAATAGAGCTACAAAGTTCAACCAATATTTGCAACCATTAATATTTAGATTAAACCTTAAAGACAACAATAAGTTTGTGCATAATAACTGACTTTAGAAATACTCCCTCTCCCTAATTACTTGTCCACTTTTGAATTGAGATACGTATTAAGAAAGCAATGATTGACATAGTGAATTTACTATTTTATCCCAATTAATTATGATGTGGATGAATTAAAAATTTAATATTTTCAAGAAGTTCTACATTTTTTAAAATAATTAATTGAGGATATAATAGGTAATTTTTTTTTGTCATTTCTTGATTTGTCAAAATGGACAAATAATTAGGGACAAGTAAAAAAAATTGGACAAGTAATTAGGGACAGAGGGAGTACTTTCAAAAAGTAACATCGAACCTAGCATTGACGAATATAAAATTAAATGGTCCCCTAAACATCCATCAGATCAATGAATGGTCCCCTAAACTCCATCAGATGACCACAAATCTTTAGAAAAGTACTTCATCCGTTTCATATAGTTGATCATTTTTCTTTTGACAAACATATTAAGAAATCATAAATAAGAAGATAATTTTATTAATTCATCCCTTCAAAAACTCTTTGAGAATTTTACAAACAAATGTGAATACTTTGAAACAAAATTAATTGTAATATCAGAAAAATTTAATTAATGATTTTCTGATTTAGTAAGGTGGACAATTAATATGAGACAATTATTTTTAATAAGATGATCAACTAATATAAGACAAAGTGAATAGTATTTTTTAAAATTGTGACGACACAAGAAAATGGGGACAGATTCTTCTTGAATGTGGCTAGGGCTAGCAAACTAGTATGTGTACACATCTTATCAACGCAGAACCAAATTTGGAATAATTCCCAGATATTTTTTTTCTATTACATTAGAGAGAAAATGAGAAAGGGGAAGGGACACCAATATTTACTTTTGGCAATTCTCTTCTTTCGTAAATATTAACCACAACTGAATATAAGTGTCAGTAAGTTTATTTCTGCTGTAAATTCCTTATGTGATTGACCTCAACTCTAGTTGAGCTCTATAATTGACTTTGACTATTTATACTTCTTTATTGAGGTGTAAGTGTCACGCTCCGAGGCTACCCCCTTGACATAACACAGGACCTAGGATCAAGAGTGACCCCAAGCTAACCCTGAGTCTGGCATATCATAAGCATACTGAAAATAACTAAGTAAAGCATGAACTATGCGGAAGCTAAATCAATAAACATCTGGTGTGGGGACAAAACCCAAATAGTCTGAATATATAAAACATACTAAGAGCTTAGTGATAACTGAAACAACCACTTAACAACTCAAGCTGAATCTACTACTATGTCTGAAAAGCCTCTAATGGAGTTGAGTTGTTGGGACATACCCCCAACTAACTCTAACAAAACTGAAAACTAGAAATAAAGACTAAAATGGAAAGCATGTCTATTTTCCTCGGAGTATGAGGACTCACCATTGAAGCTGTTGAATGCGGACTGAGAATCGATCTATGCGTGATCTGGATGTTGAGTACCTGAACCTACATCATGAAAAGATGTAGCACAGAGTATGCGTCAGTAATTGGAATGTACTGAGCATACATGATATAGATATACTAAGATGAAAAGATATATATGAGCTGAACAAAGCATAACTGAGCAATGACATAATCTGAGCAAGAATATAAATACTGAAACATAACTTAAAAGCTAAGATGAATGCAATGACTAAGTACAAATCATAAACATTAAAAGCTGAACTGAATACTGAAATATGTACTTAAAACCTGGTCAATGCAATAAGAGTCTGACTATGGGAGCTACTATTAACCGACATAAAACACATGAGCTAAACGTGGAGTCCGATGTATACGCCCCATCGAGAGGACCCAAAATACCTTGCCAGGGGTATAGAGATGCGACTGTGGCGTGATCACTAAATCTGATGCCCAACAGAGGGGACTTATAATGACTATGAGGGTACGCTGAACCCTAGTCCAACTCGGTGCTAAGTCTACTCCCAACTGAATACATACGAATCTAAAATGCACTAAATAATGAATAGCTAAAAATACTGACATGCTAACTGAGAATGCAACATTTATATACTAAGAATGTGATATTCAAAAGCTGGAGCATGATTTTCTGTTTAACTAACCTAGTAAGTATAATTCATGAACTAAAAGAATTTACACAAACTAGGGTTCTGAGTTTTATACAAGGAATTATGCAACGTTTCCAAGAAAACATGTTATTTAGACTATGGATTCTATAGCAGCTGAAATCACAATAAATTCCCAAGATTTTACAAACCCTAGGTCTAAACAAGCTATGTAGAATCAAGGAACTGACTGAATTCTAGGGACTTAGTGGATGAAAGGAAGCCACTAGTGAAATATCACACACCTGCTGAGGAAATCTACGGAGAAATCCTTTGAATTTCGGGGCTGAAACTTGAAGAATACTTCTGCTTGTTCTTAAAAGAAACTGGCGCCTCTTTCTCTTCTTTTCATTCTAATTTGGATGATTTTTGGAGAATGAGCGTTCTGGGTATGTCTGACTAGGTTATTAGGCTTAGACTGAGTAAAATGACTTAGTTTAGGCATCAAACGACGTAGTTTAAGTGCCCCAACGCATAGGGAAAGGACAAAAATGACTCTGACTTAAAAGCCGACGAAGGCCATCTACTACGGGACTGATGGGCCATCGTTTAAACTACTGCCCGTCGACTGGGGTTGTGGTTCATGGTTTGCCCAACAGGGCTTCACTAAAACAAGCATAACTTTTCACTCCGAGCTTGGACTTTAGAAAACTCGGTGGTGTTGGAAAAACGGATTCAATTATCTTTAATTTGATAGGTCATGGGCCACCTAATTAATTTTGCACTAAAAGATATGACCGTTTTAAGTTGACCCAACAACCATTTTCCTCTAAATAGCTGCTGACCCTCACCTACGGCCAGACTTACGGTCCGTAGGTACAACCATAGACCGTACTGGTCGGACGTGGGTGGGATCGAGACCACTGAGTTTTAGACCCCAATGACGGACCTTACCTATGGTTCATGGGTCCATCAAAAGACCGTGGATCACGACCGTAGGTCTCATCTTCAGATCCTGAAATTCCCCCAAGTCTGGGACTGAACCACGGGACCCCACCTACAGTCCGTGGTCTGGCACACAGTACATCGGTGGCTTCTGTTGGTTCTAACACCAGATCCTAGAAAGCTGTATTTTTCCATCTTCTCGAATCAGAGGTGTTACAGTAAGTTTGGACGTATCAGGAGGCACATATCTATCTTTGTCCACCTCCCTGTCTCTCCAATTTCCACCCCTCAAATCTTTCCAACCACTATCTCTATCCTTATTCCAACCTTGGTTCTCACCTTGACGTTGATAATTGTTGTGAGAACACCCCACTTGATTTCCCAAGTATTGAACCTCTTCATTGTATAATACCTCAAATTTAGCATGATCCGGGCACAACCCATTTTTTGTTCTAACTGCATTTACTGATTTAGTTCCACCATCCATGACATGTTTAGATAGCAAATCGATTTAGGTCATCATTTTGGCCATGTTTTCATCTCTTTCAAGGTCCTTTTCGATTTGTTCTTTACTCAAGCCCACTTGTGGAAGAGGTGCTCGGTCTTCTCTTGTGTGCCCTGCTTGGTTGACCTTAGTCATATCATCTAATAAAAATGTTGCTACATCATAAGGTTGCCTCATTAAACTACCATGAACCAATTGATCAACCACACTTTTATTGACTGAATCAGGGCTTCAATAAAAGTATTGCAGCAGCAAATTGTCCGTAACACCATGCGTTGGACATGGCAAGAGTAACTTCTTGAACCTCAGCCATGTTTCATGCAATGGCTCCCCTCCAAGACTTTGGATATTCTGGTTTTGGAGACGAAGTTTAACCATCTTTGAGAGTGGGAAGAATCGTTCCAAGAATACCTTTGTTAGCTCATCCCACGAAGTAATATAATCAGTTGGTAACTCTATCAACCATCTTGTAGTCTCTCCTGTTATAGAGAACGGAAATAGTCTCAACCTTATGGATTCTTGGGAGATATTCTTGTACACACGTGATACCTATGAACCTGAGGCTTTGATACCATTTTGTCAAGACCCAAAAATGGGTGTGATGGCACTTTTATATTCCCACCAAGAAAAGTCAGCCTCAATCTGAATGAAAATAAAAATATGCGGAAAATAGTAAAAACAAGAACAAGACAAAGGTGGAAAACTTATTTATTCTAAACAATACCCCAAAACCCTATTGTCACGTGTACAAACTACTAATGAAAATACATAATTCGAAGGATAAATACAAGTCTCAGTCTTTGTATCTTAAGTAGAACAATGCTTAAAGAATAAGGAAAAGAGGACCCGCCAGGATGACATACAACTACCTCTCACATTCCTTCACGAGCCTCAACTGCCAGGAGAGGAAGAAGAAGATCACACGGTCCGAGGAATCTACACAAATGTAGAAGCAAGGGGTGAGTACCAACAACACGGTACCCAACACGCAACCTACTAAACAAAGAAACTAGCTAGAAAATGAATACCCCTGACTCTCTGACCGAACCTCCTCAAACTAGAATCTACACAACAATAAGCCCAACCTAGCAATTCTATAATATACGTCTCACAAGGCCCAATATTCACAGCTCAATAGTCACAATTCAACTATAAAAGAAATCAAGTAAGTCAATCTCAATGTCAAGTAGTCCAGTCACACGCAACAAGTACATCAATATCAAGTATCAAGCAAGTCACACATAAGCATCAAAGGGGCCAAGTCACAATAATCAACCTTTCACCGGAACCATTTCCCATCGGCTTTATAACCCTTTCCAGAAATGACCTCGGCATAATAACACTCGCTGGAGATGACCTCGGCATAATAATGCTCGCCGGAAATGACCTCGGCCTAATCACACTCGCCAGAAATGACCTTAGCCTAATAACACTTGCCGGCAAAGACCTCGACATAATAGCACTTGTCGGCAAAGATCTCGGCATAATAGCACTCGCTGGCAAAAAACTCGGCATAATAGCACTCGTCGACAAAGACCTCGACCTCATAATCATCACATATCTCATCACGGTGTTCAATGATCAATGCACACAAGTAATATCACACCACATAGAAGAGACAACAAATTACACAATTCAAGTTCATATTCATGCTTTCAATCATTTCATCAATCAATCAATAAGGCACAATAAGACAATTTACATCATGTTCATCACATAGACTTTTTCATTTCAACTTGTTTTTATTCATTTAGATGTAACAAGTGAACAATTTAACCCTTCACCTCATCCCCGTTACTCCCAACACACAAACAACGAAGGAAGCATACATTCAACTAAAATTCAAGGTTTAGAAAGCCACTTGTCTTAAATCAATCAACAATCACTCCAATAGTTGAGACTTCCCCATCTGAATCACTTCCAAAACCAAATAATCTAAATAATCAAGTATTCACAATCACCCATCAGAAACAACACTTCCCACATCAATTATGTAAAGAAATAGGTCAATAAACTCAAAACTCAATATCAAAATGGAGTTTTGAATCCAAAAAACATTACTTTAAAATTATGTATAAGGCTGTAGGAACTCATTACTGAAAACCATTTCAAAAAAGGAATCAAACCCACTTCAAAATCACCATTTTAGTAATATCTTGGGTTCTTGAAGATAACCCCAAACTACTCATTTCAAAAGCTTGATTTGAACACATAAATCCATAAATAATAATGGGTAATTGAAGATTTAGAGTTAAGAATCATTACCCAAAAGATTTTCCTAAAAAATCTGGTCTAAATCGCCACCCCAAAGCTCCCAAAACTCAAAAATAGTCGAATGGGGTTAAAATACTGATTTTAGAAAACATTCTTCCCAGGTCTCAAATGCTCATCGCGATCGCAACCCAGAATCACGTGACCGCGATGAGTGAAATAGTCAACTGATTAAAGTTGACCATCACGATCATGGCAAGATCCTATCGATTGCGATGCACCCCAAGATGATGTTACACGATCGCGATGAAGGAGCCTCGCGATCGTGATGAGGTAGCCTCGCGATCGTGATGACCAACCTGATCATGCACAAGAACCATAAACCAGCCAACCTCAAAATCATCAGAAGGTCCCTCGGGATTCGTTTGAAACCCCGTGCACACACACCATATATGTAAATCAACTATATTCAACCTTCCGGACTCAATGGAACAGCCAAAATATGAATCCAGGGTCTCCTTGACCCGACATTCTTGAAAATCACAAGAAATTAAATCACACCTAAAAAGCTAAAACAAGCTCAAGACCTCTCAAAAATCAACCAAGACGTCAGCTAGGCCTAAAATCATCTTCCAAATCCAACGAAACTCTCAGAATTCCGATCTGAATATCCAAACCCCAAATGGTGACCAAAGTTAAGCCAAAGGCTAAAACTCTATAATTTCAAAACTTAGGACTTCAAATCCTCTAAAAGACTCAGAAACTTAGACCAATGACTCTCACAACTTAGATTCAACATTCTGGGACGGAATCAACGAAATTTATTTTCGACACTAGAAACTCCAAAAGACCCCAAAAACAACTTTCTTAACAACTTAGCCTTTAAAACTCACAAACTTACAAAATTCTCAACTTTTAACTCAAAATTCAAAACCAACTTTTCAAACTCAATCATAAAAGACTCAGAGTTGACATCGAGAGGCGCAAAATGGTCAATTCATGAAACTTTCCAAAAATGACCGACCGGGTCATTACAAATTCAAGGCTCCGAAGGGAAGAATTTAACAACATGCAACAAAAACACAAGAACACAAAAATGAAGTTAAGAAGTCCCTCTGGAAAGAGATTTATCTCAACCCGACGCTCCTTGCAACTCCTCGATCACTCTAATATGAATCCACATAACTTCCAGACAAAATACAACTAAAATCACCAAAAATAGAGGTTTATAGCTCTCAAAAACTCAAAGTGAACCTTTGAAATAAGAGCTAAATCATGTTGTGGTCTTAATTAAAAGAAAAGAGAAATATTCTCTACAGTCGTGAAAGAGAGGGTTGCGATCCCGCACCACCACGATCGTGGAGGTCAACATCCGCAACCACAACGACCAAAAGTTGTCAACGTCGCTGGACAACTCTTCATGATCGAGACCAAGAGGCAACACGATTGCAATGGCCAGGTGTAGGGCCCTCCATGATCGCGGAGTCTTCCTTGTGATCGTAGTGAAAAAAGTCACTTCACCAACTACTAGTGCATCAGCAAAACATCCAACTCTCAAAACCCCCCAACGGGGTACTCGTGTTTCATTCGGAACCTAATGAGTCAAAGATTTTGACTCATTTTGGGATTTGTTTTCATAGTTTAAGTGTCCTAAAATGCCGAATTTATGCTCTAAACTGATCTAAAGTGTTGATTTGAAGCAATGAAGGCTAAGGAACAAGGCAAGGTCATTATCGGGCAAAAAAAGAGCGAAAAAGCTGAAGAAGTTGAAGGAAGGTAATCCTGATGATCGCCAAGACCACTCGGTGAACCGCCGAGTGGCTCTTTAGCTCGCCTAAAGATCCAGCATGCCAGCCCTGGGGAAGAACCTACTTGGCGACAAAAATGCATAGTCGGTGGATCGCCGACCGACTCGGCGATATCAACCTGGATCGCCTAAAGTCATAGAACCCTGAGGACTAATAGCCAATGCAAACCGGCAATGGATTGGATCAAAGGGTGGATTGCCGACTGGGTCGACGAGGCGCAACTTACTTCGCCTAATGGCCCTGAAGGCCAAAGTTTGGGAAACTATAAATTGAAATTTAAAAGGAAGAGTTAAGGGGTTCTGATTCTACAAGTCTTAGAATTTGAGTTTTCTCTAAGTTTTTGAGTTTCTATTGTAGACTTTGAAGCTTTTGACACTTCATTTTGAGGATTTGGAATTGGGTTTTTGAAGTAATTCAATTTGGAGCACTGTAGAGACTTGGAAACTTTTACCCAGCTCATGGCTAATATAGTTGGTAACTGTTTCTCTGTTTTTACGATGTGTAGCTAAAACCCCAATTCTTAGGGTTTTATCATGCGATTATTGACTTAATTAGCTTATGAGTATTGTTATTTACTGATTTAATTGCTTAATTAAAGTGGTTTTAATCGATAACTGTGTATTAATCTATGAATCGTAGTTGCAAATGTAATTCTTACTTAGAGTTCTGGGCTTTCTTGAGAAAGAGGTTTTGGAACCAAGATTTTCGATTAATGATTGTAGTTATTGGGTTGATGTGGGTTCAGCTCGAGAGAGTGAATCCTAAACTCAATTCTACCTATCTAGCTCGATAGAGTAGATAAATTAAGGTTTTGGGATGTTTATATTGTTAAGCTTGTCGAGGTTCGAGAGAACTCGCTTGAATCGTAGTAGTTGTTCAAGAGAAATCTGCTGCATCTATAGTCTAGCTTACCCACTGAGTTTTATCAAACGTTAGTAAATTTCAATTACCCATACAACGAAATTAGCCTATAATCGATCACATCCCGAGATTCCTCTTATTTCATATTTTTTGTAGTTGATAATTAAGAAACCAAATCCCCCCGTCTGACATTTGTTGTCACCCTTATTAATTTAGCTAAATATTTTTGATAATTTCTATTCCTACCACCAATTAGATCACATTTGTAACTTCGTAACTGAATTCAAACTTGTACTGCTCCCTGTGGGTTTGACCCCAACTCTTCGTTGGGTTTTATACTTGATTATGATTTCCTACACCTAGTATTGAATGAGGTGTCTTTGAGCAGTTATAAAAATTGGCGCCGCTGCCGGCGAGTGGTGTTAGAATTCTATTATTGAAGTTTAAATGGTGATCTTCTTGTGTTGTAGTTGAATCGACTTACTTTGTTTTATGTTTGTGTTGGCTGTGTTTGAATAGAGGAAGAAATGAGTGTGAATGGGAGTAATGGTAGCCAAGTTGGCCACCAAGATGATATTGGAAATCTGAACGATCTTAATAACCCGATTCAATTGGGTGGTGTTGATGCTATACGTCTACCTCCTGTTAAGGGGAATGCGGTCTTCCATGTCACTAGCATAATGCTACAGCTCTTACAAATGAAAGGATTATATGGAGGGCTGGCCCATGAGGATCTCCATGAGCATATTCGGAATGTTGTGGACGTATGTGGTCCGTTCTCGTTCAAGAACATCTCACAAGAATCAGTCTGTCTCCGGTTGTTCCCATTCTCTTTGATGGGGGAAGCTACCAAGTGGTTAGCTCATCTACCGAGGAACTCCATCAGTACTTGGGATGAACTTACCCCAACGTTCTTCGTAAAGTTCTTTCCCCCGTCAAAGATGATGACATTAAGGGATAGTATCCAAGGTTTCAAACGCTTGGAAGGTGAACCAATCAATGAGACGTGGCTGAGATTTCAAAAGTTGGTGCTTCAATGTCTGACTCACGGACTTCCAAACAACGTGTTGTTACAATACTTCTATAGGAGTCGTGACTCGGTGAACAAAGGTGTTGCTGATCAACTTGTTCCTGGAGGTATAATGCAACAACCGTATGAGGTAGAAACTCATCTCCTCAATGGCATGACCAAGATTAATAGAGCATGGTACACTCGTGAGGACTAAGTGTCTCCTCTCACCTTTAGAATGACAAAAGAACAGATCGAGAAGGATCAAGAGAGAGACCAAAATATGGCCAAAGTGATGACCCAGCTGGATATCTTTTCAAAAAATGTGATGGGTAGTGTAAATGTTGTGGCTATTGGTGGAGCAAACCCCGATGAAGCACACTTTGAGGCGCTGTATAATGAGGAAGTGAACTTCCTTGCAAATCAAGGAGGAGGTTTTTGTCCAAACTATCCAAGGCCGGGTGGAAATATGGGTTGCAATAGAGATGATGGATGGAGAGATAGTGACAGAGAATGGTGTGACCGTAATGCTACTTGGAAGGAAAGGGATGGTGACAAGGAAAGATACCTCCCACCCCATGAACGTCAAAAGCCTAAAGAGCAAAAGGCTGACCCGGAGAACTTCCGTATGGAAGACATGCTTGCACGCATTCTCAATTAGGTAGAATGGTCAGACAAAGTTTTGAAAGAAATGAAAGAGGATGTCTCCATACTCAATCAGACGGTCACCTCACACTCAGTGTCCATCAAGCAATTGGAAACGCAAATGGGTCAAATTTCATCTCATTTGAACCCAAGGCCAAAAGGGGGTCTACCAAGTGATACCTTAGCTAACCCAAAAAATGAAACTTGATAGTGTATCCACGTCATGCCACGACGTTAAATAAGGCACTTCTTGGGAAGCAACCCAAGGTTTAATGCTTTTATTTCTGTTGTTTGGGTGTTGAATGTGCAGGTTGAAAAGTTGAAAGTGTGGGAGAATGGCAACTAGGCGAGCCAAAAGTCAAGTCGGCGACTCTCCGAATAGGTCGGCGAGCCTGACTTGGACCGCCAGTGGAACCACTTGGCTTGCCATAGGTTCTGTAAAACTTAACGGGCTGAAGTACCACTCGGCGCATCACCTAGTGGGTCGGCGAGCTCGACTTACTTCGCCGACTAGCACGCGAACTGAAAGGTTTAAAAGGGCGATTTAAATTTCAAAAATCTCTTCACTTTCCTACTTTTTAACTTCCGCACTCTCACACCCAATACTATAGTCTTCGTATTCTTGAGCTTTGATTTTTTTTCGTTTGGAATCTTTGCTCGGGGTTGATTTTGGGGATTACTTTGCTTCCTAGATTTACAACTTTCAGCATTAAAGGTTGGTTTTCCGAACCCCGAATTATAAGTTTGGTTGAAATCAAATGCAAATGGTTACTTTGTTGTTGATATCTGTGTGTAATGTTGTTTGATTTTTTATGTGATTGTTGGTTTGCCCGTTGTTAAGTGAATTCGTAAATGATTGATCATAAATGGTTAATTCCCGTGTCTGTAACTGATTAAATTATTGGGTTGTGTTGAATATGTGATGGGCGTAGCAGGGTGAAGTCTGAGTAACCCTGGATTGTGCTAATTGTCAAAATTTGCCCGATGTTAGAGCGGTTGACGTCATTCTTAAGGGCAAAAGACGTCAATTGGCTAATTTTGGCCAAATCGGGGGAAGTCTGAGTACCGCAAGGGTATGGGTCATATGGGTCTGCTGTTAATTGATTGTTTTTGGTGTTTAATTTTGTTTTCGTGGGTTGTGGGTTTGATTTTGAAGAATAGGGTGAAAAATCAGCACGTTGGGCTACTTGGTGAGCTAGGTTGAGCTCGCCGAGTGGTTCGGCGGCTCGCCTAACATACCCTAGATCCCCCTTTAATTCTCTAATTGTTGAATTTGTGTTCTATAACTTTCCGTGATACGCATGTGCTCACCGAAAGTGCTTCTTGATCGCCTTTCTGCGTCCCTTTTTCTTGAATTTATTCTGTAACTTTCGGCGAACTACTTATAGTTCGCCGAAAGGTATCTCGATCCACCGAATTACCCTGGACATAGTCGACTAGCGTTGAATTTTGGCAATTTTTGTTCTGGAACTTTCACGCGAGCCCGATCTTGCTCACCAAAGTGTTTCGGCGACTCGCCGACCGATTCGGTGAGTCTTCCTGCAGTTTTCTTTTCTGAGATTTTTCTTAACTTTATCTAACGTTCTCACATTGTCTTGCAGGAATGGCTAGACCCAAAGTTGCTGGTAGAGACATGCCGCCCCGAAAGCGGGCACGTGGAATTACAATTAATGAGCAAGAGGTTGCTTCCCAGGCTAAAGCTACAAAACTTCCTCCAAAAAGAGGAAAAGGAATGGGCAAAGCGCCCGTTAAGTTAACACCTGCGGAGGAAAGCTCCGATAGTGAGGGGGCCTACTCCACACACCTCACTACCTCCGACACTGAGGGTGATTCTCAGGATGACTCTCCGGCCTCTATCTCAGAGATGGAAAATTACCAGTTGTTACAGGCCAGGAGAGCGGAGCTACGCTCTAAATCGATGAACGATCTGTCTAGGATCCAAGTGCCTCATACCCCTCCTGCAGCTGCAGCTTTAGAACAGACAGTGGTTCTGGCACCACCAGTTCAGGGTTCTCCTCCACGGTCACTCAATCGAGTAAAGGCCAAGGGTTTGAGGACCATTTTAGAGGAGAAGAGATTGTCTACCGACGGTGTGGTAGACAAATATCCTAAAGTGTGGAACACTCTCAAGTTCCACAAGTTCAAAATTTTTACAAAACCCCAGGGCCCTTACATTCCTACTTGGGTCCGGAAGTTCTATTCGGCTTACGGAGAATTGGTACCGAAGGGGAAGAAGAAGGCAAGTGCCTTAAAACCAGTTTACTTCGTGGTGGTTCAGGGGAAAAAGGTTAAGTGTAGATGTTTGGATATAAATGAGGTACTGGGATGTTCAATGGACATTGTGCATGATTACATCGATCTGGTCAAGAAGAAGACCATGGAGGACCTTAAGGAATGGCTGACACCCTTTCTGTCCGATGTCACCCTAAAATGGATCGAGGCAGGTGCACCCATAGGGAAGAAGGACCTGAATGTTGCTGCCAGACACTTGTTCGGGTTCATCAGTAGCACCATTATGTAATCCCAGAATGAGTCCATCCTCCGACACCCGAAGGCTGCTTGTCTAGGGTCCATTATTTCTCGCCAGAGTCTGAACTTGGGGATGCTGATAGAACAAGAGATGGCCATGAGGGCCAAATAGAGCCAGACCTCACTCCCATTTCCGGTGCTGATCACCAAGCTTTGCAGATGGGCCCATGTTCCGAGAGTTGAGAAGACGAATGTGGAGGTGACACCCACCTCTTCTACTGAATCCGGCGTATTGAGGCCGAGTACATGCAGGATGAGGCTGACAAGAGGAGGGCAGCAACAGTGGATACATCCCTGGAGGTCGATGTTGATATGTTGCCGATAGAGGAAATCATGCCCCCTCAGGCTTGTGAGCCCTCAGGTACTTTTGGACCTTCTGTTTCTGAGACTCCTAATACATCTGCTGCACCCCCTCCCACTAGATCTTCTGCTGCTGCCTCCCGACCCCCTATCACCCAGGCCATGCTCTACAAGTTGGGCCATTTGGCCTAATCTATTGATGTGCGTTCCTCCCGGATAGAGGCCGCCATGCCTGGGTTGATAGAGCGGGCTATTGCTGCTGCCTTGGCCCTGATACGAGCTGAGATGAGGGAGTATAAAGTTCAGCTTGAGGGCCACAAGTTGGCATTGGATGCCATTACTGTGAGAGTTGAGGAGTGTGAGAAGAGCCAGGGTGCTACATATATTGTGACGGGCTTGAAGGCCGAGATTGATGGAGTGAGGAAGGATGTGGACGAGCTGAATTCCACTGATTTATCTATGCTGGTTGGTACGGTGGAGATTCCTGAGGTCCCGATCACAGATATTCCAGCTTGTTCTAATGTGCCTCCGACTGCTACCGGAGATGAGACTAGAGCTGATGATGTTGATACTGAGTCTGAGGCTGAGACAGATGAGAAGCAGCTTGGTGATCGAGAGGAGATTATGTACGAGGATTTGGCTGACCTGGAGGGTGCCATGTTTGAGACCGCTAGGCAGGCGTCGCTCCGGGACACTTCCATGGTGGGCTCCAGTGGAGCCAAGGATGATGAGATACCGGGCACTGATGCCCCCACAGAGGGAGTGACTGATATGCAGACTTCACCCCAAGCCTAGCCTGGCAGGATGACTCTTTTGGCTCCTTCTCTTTTACTTTATTGATTGTTTCTGTTTATATTTGCATTTGAGGACAACTGCTTATTTTTTTTGGCGGGGTGAGGTATTTCCATACATGCCTCTATTGGGTTGTTTTTTTGAATTTCAATACCTACCTCTATTGGGCTGTTTTTGTGAATAGTGGTTTGTTTTTGTTGTTGGTTTTGTGAATGTTGGAGCCTATTGGTGTTTATATATATATCTTGGTTGTTGATACATTGTGGTCCATTGTTTTTAATATGAAAGTGGTTTTGAACTGATTTTAAAATTTTTGCCACCTCTTTTGTGTGTGATTGTGGTTGTTCTTTTGCAAATTTGAGTGTCGGTTGTGGTCAATAACGATGACTTGAATAGTGGTCTTAATTGAACGACATGAATGTGCGGCTACGGTGAGGCAAACTAAGTTATATAGGCAATATGTGAACTTTTAACATCTCGTTGTGACTAGCCGATTGTCGATTAAGTCTCTTGTGATGAACATTGCAGGCTAGCTAGAAAGTGGTGAGTTTTGTTTGATAATTGTATTGAATGCCTTGTATGGTGAGGTTTTCTTGAACATTGTGCTTGATGACACCTAGAATTTGCCCCATTGGTCCGATTGATTGAGTGAAGCAAGAAATTGAAATGATCTTAGGAAAAAGTTTTAAAGAGTGAACCAAATTGATAACATACCTCTTTGTGGCCAACCTTGTGAGAAGTGTGAACATTGCTTGGCACCATTTGAGCCTATCCTTTTGTTTGGAAGAAACTTGAACAACTTTGACCTCTTTATCCCATCACCCATAACCTTCATGAAGTATTGTATTGTTTGAATAGCCAACTTAGGCCAAAAGCCTAAGTTGGGGGTGTGGTGAAAAAGGAGGAAAGTCAAGAAGTGTGAAAAATTCCCCCGTGTGAAATTCTTTTAAAAAAAGATGGAACCCCTCCAAATAAAAAAAAGAAGAAAAGAACAGAGAAAAGAGAGAAAAATAAAAGAAAAAAGGGTGTGAAAAAAAAAAAAAATAATAAAAAAAAAATGAAAAAAAAGTGTTGTGAAATAAAGTGGGTGAAAGGAGTCAAAAGAATGGGGTATCCAGTGAGTCATGTAAAGTTGAATAATGGGGTAGATTATGAACATGTTTGAATGTGAAAGAGAAGGAGAAAAAGGATCTTCAGGCCATACTTCATGAAGGTAGAAGCCACTAAGCCAAAACGACCGTACCTTTACACTCAGCCCCATTATAAACCTTAAAAAGACCTTTGTGATCTTGAGTGAGCTGAAACGAATGTTGATTGGAAAATAAGGGCAAGCCTATGGGTGGAGTCATGCATGTGTTCATCTTTGTGAGTGTCAGAATTGTATGTGATTTCGAGATCTTAAATTGTTGAGAAATTTTGTGAGTATGGAATCATCTTTGTTGTGAGGGCATTTGAATACTTTTGTTGAGCTTGAACTTGCATTTGAAGCAAGCATTGTGAGCTTGAGTACACTTGATAATGGTGAGTCACAATTTGAATCTTTGAGTGCACAATTGAACATTGTATGTGTAGTTTGAACGTTTTGTGTGCATTTGTGCTGAGTCTTAAGCAACACTGTTTGTAGACATCCTTGTTGAACTGATGGATCTTGAGTTTTACTTGAGGACAAGCAAAAGTTTAAGTGGGGGTGTTGATGAGTTCGAGATTTCGACTCTTTTAGGGCTTTCTTTTCATAGTTTAAGTGTTCTCAAATGCCTAATTTATGCTCTAAACTGATGCTAAAGTGTTGATTTGCAGCAATGAAGGCTAAGGAGCAAGGCAAGGACATTACCGGGCAAAAAAGCAGCGAAAAAGCTGAGGAAATTGAAGGAAGGAAATCCTGGTGATCGCCAAGACCACTCGGCGAACCACCAAGTGGCTCTTTAGCTCGCCTAAAGTTCCAGAATGCCAGGCCTAGGGAAGAACCTACTTGGCGACAGAAATGTACACCCGACTCGGCGACATCATCTTGGGTCGCCTAAAGTCACAGAACCCTGAGGACTAATGGCCAATGCAAATCGGTGATGGATTGGATCAAAGGGCGGATCGCCGACTGGGTTGGCGAGGCGTGACTTACTTCGCCTAATGGCCCTGAAGGCCAAAATTTGGGAAAATATAAATTGAAATTTAAAAGGAAGAGTTAAGGGGTTCTAATTCCACAAGTCTTAGAATTTGAGTTTTCTCTGAGTTTTTGAGTTTCCATTGTAGACTTTGAAGCATTTGAGACTTAATTTTGAGGATTTGCAATTGGGTTTTTGAACTAATTCAATTTGAAGCACTGTAGAGACTTGAAAACTTTTACCCAGCTCATGGCTAATATAGTTGGCAACTGTTTCTCTCTTTTTATGATGTGTAGCTAAAACCCCAATTCTTGGGATATGATCATGTGATTATTGGCTTAATTAGCTTATGAATATTATTATTTACTAATTTAATTGCTTAATTAAAGTAGGTTTAATCGATAGTTGTGTATTAATCTATGAATTGTAGTTGCAAATGCAATTTTAACTTAGAGTTCTGGGCTTGCTTGAGAAAGAAGTTTTGGAACCAAGGTTTTTGATTAATGATTGTAGTTATTGGGATGATGTGGTTTCAACTCGAGAGAGTGAATCCTAAACTCAATTCTACCTATCTAGCTCGAGAGAGTAGATAAATTAAGGTTTTGGGCTGTTTATATTGTTAAGCTTGTCTAGGTTCGAGAGAACTCACTTGAATCGTAGTAGTTGATCGAGAGAAATTTGTTGCAGCTATAGTGTAGCCTACCCACTGAGTTTTAGCAAACGTCAATACATTTCAATTACCCATACAACAAAATTAGCCTATAATCGATCACATCCCGAGAATTCCTCTCTACATTATTGATTCCCCTCTTTTCGTATTTGTTATAGTTGTTAATTAAGAAACCAAATCCCCCCATCTGACATCTATTGTCACCCCTTTCGATTTAGCTAAATATTTTTGATAATTTCTATTCCTACCACCAATTAGATCACATTTGTAACTTCGTAACTGAATTCGAACTTGTACCGCTTCCTGTGGGTTCGATCCCAACTCTTCGTTGGGTTTTATACTAGATTACGATCGCCTACACCTAGTATTGGATGAGGTGTAGTTGAGCGTTTATCAGAACCCCGTGCACATAAACGAGATATGCTACCCCACTAAATTTGGAATTCCAGACTCAACAGAGATGTCAAAACTTCTAACCGAGGTCGTCTGAATGAAAAGTGGGTCCCACATCTAAACTCTATTTTAAGCCAAATTCCACAAGGGGGCCCAAGATGAGCTGGGAAGCCTCATGATCTGTACTGAACGTCCTTCTAGATCAAAATCAATGTTCCAGAGCTAACAGAACCATCATAATTGCATTCTGAGGCCGTCTTCCTGAACTTTTGACCGAAGTCAACCGTTCAAGTTTCAAAAGGTTCAAAATATAGAAACTTGCACAAAATCCAACGAACAACCAGGTGATCGAACTGTTAGTCTCGACAAGTCACAGATGACTTCAGATCGCTATAGGAACGCTCTAAATGACGAAAAGAAGACAATAACAAGGAAATGACCTGGAGGGTCATTACAAGCTTAAATAAAATTACATGGTTTTTCAAATGTGTGATATCCTTTGTTATGTCATCAACATTATATCAAGCAACAAGTTTAATTATCCAACATAATTTTTTTTACAAGTAAATATTATATTAGATGAATCAGTAGAAATATAAATTAAAAGAATTAATTGTGTGATAATGGATCTTTATCATATTCATTAGTTTCATTTGTCATTGTCCTTCATGCAACTAGAAAAGTATGTAATGAGTTAACAATGAACAAGAAATATAAGCATGGAATTGGTACATTCTTAATAGTAGGCATGTGGTGGGATTTGATCCCTCATAATGGAAGATCGATCATATGAAATAAAAAGGTATATGAAGGAAGAATATACATAATCAGAATCATATATACACAAAACAATGAAATAAGAATTTGAAGGAAACCACGTTAACTCATCATCATGTTCAGAAGAAGCAAAATTGCTTTGTACATAGTTTTTTTTTTGTGTTTTGTTCCTACCTAGTTTCTTATATTTCCTTCTTCTTAACGTAAGTATCATTTTGGAATTGCATTTGCATCTATCTCTGATGATTTCCTTGACATGGACATGACATTGAGTTGTTTGGGATGATAAGTTGAGATTCTATTACCATTTTCATCATATAAAATTGTGTCGTCATCGTCATCATAATTTGGAACTTTACATTTCTCTCCTAAGATGATTTTCTTCTTCCAAATTGAGTCTTCATGTTTCAACTTAGAATTAATTTTGTCATGACGATTTGCTAATGCCCCTGAAAAAGCCTTCATACTCATACTTGTACTTAATTTTCTTTGTAGAGATTTCAAACTTGAATTCGATCGAGTAGGAGCAGCCATTGAATTAGTCCTTAAATTATGAGAAGCAACTGTCCTCATAGCTGGTGGTGGTGGCAATGGTTGTTGCAAGATATTTTCATCATTGTAACTACTTCTTTTATCGGTTAATTCCTGATCATCTGATATTGTTGTATTTTCTGTCTCATTCGGGGAAGTACTAACAACATGAGTTGCATTTTCCTTGATATCTCCTTCAGAGGATCCTTTAATTCTTTCCAAAAGACCACAAAGAGAAGAAACTATACCAACGATGGCAACAACCCAAGCAGTTAGAAATAAAAAATATATGATAGGATGATTGGGATGAACCTCTCCTCCCAAAGGTATTTTTCTTCCCATGAATGAGTAGAAAAATAAAATTAGAGAAAGAAAACACTTTCTTTCTCTTCTCCTGTCCTGTTATTTTGAATTCTTCTCTCTGCTCCCATAACTCATTTCTTGGATAGATGGTGGGAGCTTGAGGCTGCAATTTTTTTTGATGTTTCCTATAAAGGGAAAAACGGAATGCTTGAAACTAGGACAATAACACCAAAAGGTGAGGCTATAAAAATCAACCTACTTGTTGCCGGTAAATTATTATTCTTTAACCTTTTTTTTTTCTTAACTATATATATGATTTAACTTTTCATAAACTAGTTTGCATTAAACACATAAATTGGGATATTTTAGACAATAGATAATCAAAAAGATATACAATGTGTGAAGTGCACATAACCACTTTTAACTCACTATTTCGAGCTAAGTCATTTTTAAGAAGTATTAGTCTTTTTGGATGTGCGTTGTATGTATATTTTATATCTTTTTAATCTATATATATATTCGGAGAGAAAAAAAAGACAAAATATAGCACAACTTGTTATTCTTATTTCTAAAATCACTTTATCTCTAGTATTCAAGTCTTTTTAGGCCATTCGTCCACTATTCATAGAATTAAACTTTGTATATCTCCACTATTCATAGAATTAAAATGCAGGATTCTTTGTTAAATTTTTCTTGTCTATATCTTCCAGGCATAACAATATAAACATCATCAAAGTATAATTGTCTTTTCAAGGTTAATTACTCTAATTTTCTTAAACGTTCAAGATTTGTCTTTTGTATTTCAGTGTGCATGTTACACAGACAATCTTCATCTCCATCATATAAACCTATACGTAATATTTATTAATACACCGATAAGTGCTAAAATTCAAACTTCAGTAATCGATTGGTTAAATTGAATTGGATAATGAGTCTTGTTTATCTACTACAACAACTAAGTAATAATGTTTAAAAAAATGAAAAAAATCATATATCCCCTATACTGTTCAAGATTATTCAATTTATTATTTTAAAATTAATTTTTAATCCTTTCGATCTTCCATAGGTGATCATGACCCTTTCTACATATAAATCTTATCATAACAATGCTCTTTTATTTTCTCATTTATCTAATGACAGTTGAATGATTCAAATATTTTTTTATCATCAGAAGGTAACAATCTTGTATGCATTCTTGATTATATCTTGTGAGATGTTGTAAATGGTGGTAGACGATTTTATGAAGGCAATCTTTGTTGTGTATATCTTCTTATACATGAGAAGATTTCTTCCAAAAGGATTACACTCCTTTTTCCTTCGGGATGGCTCAGTTGGTTTGGAGGGTGGTTATCCACACGGATGACCCGGGATCGATCCACCCTCAATACCTTCTGAGTCGAGTCTGTCGCATAGGTCTTGCCTAGTGCAGTTTACATCCCCTGTATGGTTTGCAGGATATTATACAATGGGGGGTTTACCGAGTGCGCACAAAGTGCTCACCACAGAGTGCTCAGCCGAAGGGCAGAGGCTGTGGCTGAGGTTGTAGCGGCTGCGGGTTAACCTGGGGTTCCAAAAAAAAACTTATTAAATTCTTATTCATGAATTAGTGCTATGTTTTAATGCAATGTTAGAAATTTTAGTCCCATTGTTTTCTTATGTGCAGGCATTCCTTCAAACACGAAGAATTGAAGGATTTGAAACAAAAAATCACTAAACACATTTGCAAGAAACAAACATCAAGAAAAACCTACTGGGAGGTGCAAATGCATTTCACAGGTTTGCACCTGCATTGAGCATTTTGCACCTGCATTTCACAGGTGCCACTGGGTCCCATCAATGTAGAAGTTGAGACACCCACACCTTCTGTAAGAGGAATTGAACCCCCGTCTTGCAGATGCAGTTCGAGTTATGCTAATGAGAGTTAAGAGCAATTTCATACTTGACACAAAAAAAGTCTCTTTGGGAGGTTCCAAGCTATTTTAGGGATATGTGTAATTACGTACTATTATCATCTTCCCCAAGTAGGTTGTTCTAGAATAGTTCATTATTGTATTGAGTAGACTGTAGAGATTGAAGAACACTAGTTTCTTACTTATTGAAGAAGAATACATAAATAGTAACTCTCCAAGTTTTGATTTGAATTTTCTTACAAGATATGTATGAAATGGAGTATTTGTTACACCTCAAAAATTGGAAGTTGGGTTTGAAAGGGAAAAAGGTTGCATAAATATGTATTGATGCAGTTCCTACGAGCCCATCTATGGTTCATTGAAAGTGCTATGCGTCGTAGGAAGGCTGTCACAGGAACTGAATTGAGGTTTTTAAAAATGTCAAGTCTCTCATGAGTGTCAACGGATGAACATGACGGTTTGTAGGAAGTTTTATGGGCCGTAGGAATGGCTCGTAGGAGTGATCCATACTTAGTAAAAATTTGCACCTGATTTGGAGTCTACAAGATGGCTTTAAGGGTCGTAGGAAGTTTGATAATCCATAGGAAGGGTCCGTGAAAATTATTCAGAAAGTTGGCCTCCACTAATGTGTTCTATGGTTGAAGAGGACGGGCCATAGGCACCACCGTCTGACAATTTTAGTTATGGATGTTTTGGTCACTTCCTACCTATTTAACCCCTAAACTTTATCGTTTTGACCCAATAACTACCCTTATAACTGTATTTACTCTTCAAAAATCTCTCATTCCCCCTCATTCACTCAAAACCCTTAAAAGCTCCTAAATCTTCCTCTCCAAATTCTCTACAAGGATCTTCAAAGGAATTCTAGGGTTCTTTAATCTTCAACATATCTTCCTCCATTGCTAGGGCCTTGATTACCCAAGCTGGTATATGGAAACTTCACTAATGGATTTCTTTCATCCATTGGGCACCAAAAGAATCTCAAATCTCCACTATGATTTCAACCCAATTCTCCTAGGGATTCATGTTTTCTTCATGGGTTCAATTTATAATAATTCATTTTCTTATATTAAATCTTATTGTGCATGATTTTTCCTAATTACATATTTTAATTGATTTCATATTAGCCCATGCCTTCTTGATTTTACTATGATTATAAGCTTATAAATTATTATTATGGGTTTATGTATCTTTTAAGAAATTCATGATTTATGACTAAAGGATGCTTTTAAGATGAAGTGTCGATGATGGGTTAGGGTTTTCTCACATTTGAAAGAAAATCATGATTTAGATACTTAAAAAAGAAGTGTCTTGATGAACAATTACGAATTCATGGTTTTAAAAGGAGCTATTCTAATATGAACTTTTGATTGGATTTGTATTCTTTGATTATTTCCTTTCCAATCATTTTGATAGGATTATGATTATGTCCATTCCATTGAAATTTTACTTAGCACCGAGGGGATTTTGGAATGGAAGTCTTACTGTTAGTATATGTTTGGTTTGTAGTAGCAATTTCTTTCTTCCAAACTACGTGCTCCTATAGGGTTATCTTAAATGACCGAAGATAGTGGATCCATCTTACCTTGGAAAGTAGGACTCACTGTTTTCTGTGTGAGAGTTACACTAGATTCCATGTTATAGCTCACATAGTCTATCGTCGGTTAATGATAAATATCAAACAAATGAACTACGTTTTCTTTAAAGGTTTTATCAAAATCTTTTCTCGTATGATTTTCAATATGCATTGACCACGTCCATGATTTTTTATTTCACTTTAAAGGTTTTTACTACAATTTACTTTGTCTTACATATCATGATCTAAGTTCACTATATTATCATTCTTACATTTTATGCATTTCCTTATATTAAGTACATTCAAAGTACTGATGCATAGTGTGCCTATATTGTTTTAAAATCTAGGGTCTGGCGCTCCTCCTCCCGGACATGGCTAGATCAGGATTGCTCAGTGGTTGATCGTTTGGATTGGTGAGTCCTCATGGTTCGAGGGCAAGCCCATTGTCACTTTATTGCTTTCTTAGTCCTTCAGTTTTCTGATATTTTTCACGACTTAGGGGTTTGTCCTAGTCATATCTATAGATAGAAGGCTTATGTCAGACTTAATTGAGGTTTCTCATATTCTCTTATGTACTTTATTGGTATCTTTTAGGTCATCTTAAGGGTTGTGACTTATATGGCTTTTATTCATTTTTATTGTATTTCTTTACATCTTGCTTATGTCAAGTAGCTTATTTAGGGCCTCTCGTGGTTTTACTCTGCATTTCACATCTAGGATGTACTCTGGATCGTGACAAACTTGGTATTCAGAGCATCATATTTTAGAAAATTCCTAGGATGTATGACAAGCCGTGTCAAGTATATTCTTGTTCATAGTGTGAAGCGTGGTACACTTATAAATAAGAAGTCGACAAGGCATTTAGGAAACTACACTTCTATCACTACTCTAAAGTTGTTCCATAGAGTTTATCTCTATAAAGGTTTTCCTCCTAACTCTTGTCCCATGCTTTTCTGGATATGCTTTCTCTAAGAGCTAACACAAGAAGGAATGCGAGTGACAATGTAGAGCCCTCGGTTCCTCAAGTGTCGGTCGATCCTTTGGCCGAGCAAGTTTCACATGCTGAGTTCTGAGCGACTTTCCAAGTGTTGGCTCAGGCTATGACCGCTTAAGCTAAAAAGAGGTCGTTGCTCCCATGAACCCAATTGTGGGCACAACGACAACAAAGGTGAGGGACATCACTAGGATGAATGGCCCAGAGTTCCATGGGTCAAAAGTTGATGGAGATCACCAAGAGTTTATCAAGGAAATCCATAAGATCGTGGAGATTATAGGTGTGACGTTAGTGGAATAGGCATACTTGGCCTTTTTTTAACTTAAGGTATTGCTCAAGTATGGTTCAATCAATAGAAAGAAGACGGCAATTGATGCGGGTCCTCTTCATATGGAGAAATTCAATGGGGCTTTCCTTTACTGATTCTTTCCTCTTGAGATGAGGGAAGAAAAAGTTCTTGAGTTCATCAATCTTTGACAAGGGAACATGAGTGTGAAAGAGTATGCATTGAATTTTACTTAGTTGTCAAACTATGCTCCTACTATGGTTTCCCACTCTAGGGCAAGGATGAGTAAATTTGTATCCAGTGTGTTCGAGATGGTGGTCAAAGAGTGTTGAAATGTCATATTGATCAAGGAGATGTATATCTCACATTTGATGACACAAGCCTAACAAATTGAAGAGGAAAATCTAAAAGAGAAAGCTAGAGAGTCAAAGAGGGCAAGAACGGGTGATGGTGACTTTTCTCATTCTAGGTGCGGTGGACATAGATGCTTTTAATTTCGGCTAAAGTTCTTTGGTCAAAATGCTTCTAATGTTCCGGCTCCAAAGTTTGAAAAAGATAGGGTGTCTAACCATAAGCCTCAAGGAGGTGGTTCTAGTTTATCTTTGGTTTGTGCTTGCCAAAAGTATGGCAAAAGTCACTCGGGAAGATGCTTAACAAGTATGGATATTTGCAATGGTTGTGGGAAGAGGGTGTCACAAGGTGAAGGATTTTTCTTTGCAACTTAGCATGGGAAGGGATGGTAAGAAAGCTTAGCCTAGTGGTTATGGTTCGGGTGGTGCTCCCCACCAGAACATTATTTAAGCTATTAAGACTCGACATGATCATAAGGGTTCTTTGGATATTGTGACCGTTATGTTGAAAGTATTTCATCTTGAGGTATATATTTTCCTTGATCTGGGTGCTACATTTCTTTTATGACTCTTTATGTGTCTATGAAATTTGATGTCGGTCCTAAAATTCTTTTAGAACCTTTTTCAATCTCTACACTTATTGGTGACTCTATCATTGCTAAATGAGTCTATAGAAATTGCCATGTTTCTTTTCCTCATATAGTCACTTATGTTTATCTTGTAGAGCTTAATATGTTAGACTTTGATATCATTCTTGGTATAAATTGGCTTCACTCTTGTCATGCTTCCATAGATTGTAGGACCCAATTGGTCATATTCAAGGTTCCGAATGAACCTATCTTAGAATGAAAAGGGGGAAATTCAGTGTCTAAGAGTCAATTTATATCTTGCCCAAAGGCTAAGAAAATTATTTCTAAGGGTTGCATTTATCATCTTATTTGGGCTAGGGATACAGATTCTGAAACCCCTACTCTTGAGTTAGTTCTGATTGTAAATGATTTTCCGGAAGTGTTTCCTAATGATCTTCCTGGTGTTCCTCCTAAAAGGGAAATAGACTTTGGTATTAACCTATTTCTAGATATGCAACCTATCTCTATTCCTCCTTACCGTATGAATCTTACAGAACTTAAGGAGTTAAAGATCAGTTGAAAGATTTATATGATAAGGGTTTTATTAGACCGAATATCTCACCATGGGTGCTCAGGTATTGTTTGTTTGAAAGAAGGATGGTCCACTCGATATGCGTATTGATTATCAACAATTAAACAAGGTTATAATAATTAACAAGTATCATATTCCAAGGATTTATGACTTGTTTGATCAACTCCAAGGTGCGAGTTTCTTTTCAAAAATTGATCTTCCATCGGGGTATCATCAATTGAGAGTAAAGAAAAGTGACATTCCGAAGACAACTTTTTGAACTCTGTATGGTACTATGAGTTCTTGGTACTGTCATTTAGTTTGACTAATGCCCTGCGGCGTTCATGGATCTTTTGAATAGAGTGTTAAAGTAATACCTTGGCATGTTCGTGATTTTGTTTATTAATGATATTTTTATTTACTCTCAGAGTGAGGGTGAGCATGTTCAAAATTTAAGGGTTGTATTGCAAATTCTCAAGGATCATCAATTATATGCTAAGTTTAGCAAGTGTGAGTTTTGGTTGAGGTCCATTGCATTCCTCGACCATATTGTCTCCGGTAAAGGGATTCAAGTTGATCCTAAAAGACTGAGGTTTTTAAGAACTCACCTAGACCTCCTTGCCCTTCTGATATTAGGAGTTTCTTGGATTTGGTCGGTTATTATAGAAGGTCTGTGGAAGGATTTTCCTCTATTGCTTCACCTTTGATGATGTTGACTCAAAAGAAGGTGAAATTATGGTTAAATCTTGTGAGAGAAGTTTCCAAAAGTTGAAAGATAGACTCACTTCAGCCCCTATTTTGACGTTACCAGAATGATCAAATAGTTTGTGGTTTATTGTGATGCTTCACAGATTGGTATTCGTTGTGTTTTGATGCAACATGGAAAAGTCATTGCTTATGCTTTGAGGTAATTAAAGGTGCATGGAAAGAATTATCCAACTCATGATTTGGAGCTAGCGGCAGTAGAATTTGCCTTGAAGATTTGGAGACATTATCTTTATGGTGTTCACGTGGATGTGTTCATCGATCATAAGAGTTTGAAATATGTATTCACCCAAAAGGATTTGAATCTTCGCAAAAAAATGTGGCTTGAGTTGTTAAAATATTACGATATGAGTGTCATTTATCATGCCCTTAGTCGACTTTCAATAGGTAGTGTTGCTCATGTTGAAGATTTTAAGAAATAGTTAGTTTGTGGTGTTCATAGGCTAGCCCGATTGAGTGTTCTCTTGGTTGATGCCAATCAGGTGGTGTGATCATTCAGAATGGTTCAGAATCACCTCTTGTTTTGGATGTGAAGAATAAGCAAGACCTTGATCCGATTATGATTGAGTTGAAGAAGTTGGTTTCCAAAAAAACAATTAAAGCTTTCTCTCGGGGGAGATGGTGTGGTTTGCTACCAAGGTCAGTTGTGTGTTCTAAATGTTGATGAGTTGAGGAACAAAATTTTGGTGGAAGCTCACGATTTTTGGTATTGTATTCACCTGGGATCGACCAAGATATACTACGATCTGTGAGAGGTCTCTTGGTGGAATGGGATGAAGAAGGATATCACAAAATTTGTAGCTAATTTTCCTAAATATCACTAAGTGAAAGTTGAGTATCAGAAAATGGGTGGTTTGGATCAAGAAATTTTCATTCCTACTTGGATGTGGGAAGATTTTAATATGGACTTCATTAGGGGTTTACCTCGTACTCATTGTTAGTTTGATTCCATTAGGGTTATTGTGGACCGGATGATGGATTCAACTCATTTTCCCCCGATGAAGACTTTATTTTCAGCCAAAAACTATGCTAGACTTTATACTCTAGAAATGGTGAGGTTACGTATGGTGGCTTTATCTATCAACTCTGACCGTGGTACTCAATGTACATCTCAGTTTTGAATATTGTTGCAGAAGGGTCTAGGTATGCAAGTGAAGCTTAGTGTGGCCTTTTATCCTCATACCTATGGACAAGCCAAGTGTACTATTCAGACTTTGGAAGATATGTTGAGATCTTGTGTGATTGACTTTAAGGGTAATTGAGATAATCATTTGCCTTTGATTGAGTTTGCTTATAACAATAGCTATCACTCAAGTATCAAAATGGCTCCATTCGAGGCTCTATATGATAGGATATGTAGGTCTCATATTGGTTGATTTGAAGTTGTTGAGGTCACTTTGATAGGGCCCGAGTTGGTGCATGAGGCTCTGAACAAGGTTCAACTTATTCGAGAAAGGTTGAAAATGGCTCAAAGTCAACAGAAGTCTTATGACAATGTTAGGAGAAAAAAGCTTGAATTTGAAGGTTGATGATTGGATTTACTTGAAAATCTCACCTATGAAGTGTATCATGAGGTTCGTAACGAAAGGGAAACTTACTCCACAATATGTGGTCCCATATAAGATTTTGAGGCATATTGGCAAGGTGGCCTATGGATTAGAGTTACCTTCTGACTCGACATCGATGCATTAGTGTTCCATGTCTCTTTGTTGAAAAAAGTGTGTTAGTGATCCTATGTCAATTGTGACATTAGAGAGTGTTGGCACTAAGGAAAGACTATCTTACGAAGAGGTTCCGGTTGAAATCTTGAATTCTTAAGCCCGGAAGTTGAGAAATAAAGAAGTTGCTTCCGTAAAAGTTCTTTGGAGAAACCAATTAGTTGAGGGTGATACTTGTGACGCTGAAGCCAATATGATGTCCAAGTATCCTCATATTTTTACCTCTACTTCTATTTAAGCTTGAGGTATTAGCTAATCATGGTTCATTCTTTCAAATTCATACGTTTTAGTCATTCTCGTCGTTCCATATGCATGCATGTTCATGAAAACTAGTTTTAATTTATATTTTAGCTTGGGGTCGATTACTCCTTGATTATGTGCATTTTGATGTGATTTGCATTCATGTTGGCTTGTTAATTTATCTCCCTACTCAATTCATGCTAGCTTGAATCCAATTCGAGGATGAATATTCCCAAGGTGGAGATATTATAACGACTCAGAAATTGGAAGTTGGGTTTGAAAGGGATAAATGTTGCAGATATGTGTGCTGGTGCCATTCCAACGAGCCCCTCTATGATTTATAAGAAGTGATACAGGTAATAGGAAGGCTATCGTAGGAACTGAGTTGAGGTTTTTGGAAATATCAAATCTCTGATGAGTGTTAACGAACGAACAAGATGGTTTGTAGAAAGTTGTACAGGCAATAGGAATGGCCCATAGGAGTGATCCATACTTAGTGAAAATTTGCACTTGATTTGGGTTCTACAAGAGCGACTTACCGGTCGTAGGAAGTTTGACGATCAGTAGAAAGGGTCCATGGATATTATTCAGAAATATAGACCCAGTAGTGTGTTCTACAGTTGAATAGGACAAGCTGTAGGAATTTCTATGATCTGTAGGTCCAATCATAGACACTGTCTGACAGTTTTAGTTAAGGGTGTTTTGGTCACTTCCTACACATTTATGCAACACCTCGGATTTTAAAAGAAGGAAAAATGCAAAACTTTCATAGCTGGTGTCTGTGACTACGGTCCCAACCTACGGTCTATAGGTGCTTAGACGATCTGTAGGTAGGAACCGTTAGTGGAGGGGTAAATGTCCAAAATGTCAAGTCCTAGTAACTTTTTACGGTTCACCAGGAAGGTCCTTCATTTAATGTACGAGTCGTAGATAGGTCTCGTAGGTGTGTCTTAGACTTAGTGAAATTTTGAGGGTCAAGGTTGGGATTTACGGTTGGTATGCACGGTCTGTAAGTGGACTTAAAGACCGTATATGGGTCTCGTCATTTGAAGGTTCAAATTCAAGTCTCCAAACCCCAACTATGGTTGACCAGGACGACGGACCGTCGGTCTGATCTGTCAGTGAGGGCTCAACATTTATTTTTAAGGGCTTTTTGGAATTTTTTCTAATCATTTTAACCCTATACTACGCCATTTTGCCTTCTACCCAAAGCCCTATATAATGATTTTAAACCCCCAAATAACCCAATTCAATTCATTCTCCTAAATTCCCTAGAGTTAATCAAGTTCTTCTCCAATATTTCTCTCTCTAGAAGCTTGAAGAAGAAGACTAGATTTTCAAGATCAAGTCTCCAAATTCACCATTAATAAGAAGCTTTTGGAATCATGGTATGATAGTATTCACCTATGGATTCCTTTCCTCCATAGAGTTCCTAAATTCTCCAATTTTACAAGGAGAGAATCTCCAATGGAAGCTAGGGTTTTACTCAATCTAGTGGTTCCTTTCAATTATGATTCAATTGATTATTTTATGTTCTTTTATGCATGAACTGAGATAATTACATGTTTCTAAGTTGAATTCACATGAAACCATGCATAATCCATGTTTTCTAGAATTGATCATATGATGAACCTTTTGAATCATGAAAGATGAAGTTATGAAGATATGCATGTTCCTTATGAAAGTGATAAAAATGATTTATGGATGCTTTGAGAGTGAAGTATCAATGTTGTTGTTGTGTTGTGAAAGGATTTCTCACATACTACTCAAACATAATGTGAAAGGGTTTTCTTTCATAAAGGATTCATAAGGTTGAATGGTTTTCTCACCTAAGATGAATCAAGATTAATGAGCTATTCTAATGATAGGATAAGATAAGATTAATGACTAATCTATGGGATTTATGTGTAGCACCGAGAGGATATTGAGATGGAAGCTTTCCAGTAGTTGAGGTAGGGATTCTAGTATCAATCTCTCTATCCTATAACTATGTGCAATCATACGTTTGTCTTAGATAGACATACACTAGTGAATCCACTTAAGATAGAAGTTTATGGTTCTTACCTTGGCAAGTAAGGACATCTCTTTTCGGTGTGGGATAGACACCAGATTCCATGTTATAGCTCACATGGTCTATGTCGGTTAAAGGTTTATCTCCCACAATAATGAACCATGGTTACTTTCTAAAAGTATCTCAAATGTGTTTTAAAGATGTTTAGCTTGCATTGACCTTAGTTATGACTTCTGTTTTCTAACATGTTATTTTATGATTCAGCTTGGTCATTGCATGTCATAGGCGTGATTTTATAACTATTATGCATTGCTATCATACTTGGTACATTCTATGTACTAATACATACTTTTGCCTACATTGTTTCACTAATGTATGGTCTGACGCTCCTATTCCACATACTTGTTGCTAGTGACCCCTTTTTGAGATTTGCAGATTGGTGAGTCCTTATGTCCCGAGGACCAAGATTCTTTTATTGTTTTCATGTCTTTTGTTTCGGATATTGTATGTGATGTATGGGTTACATTCCAATCACTCCTTTGATGTAATAGATTGCCTTGAGACTTATGTTAGACTTCCGCTACCTTTTTGTCAAACTCTTATGATATAAAAACTGTCTTTTGAACTCTTTAAATTCTATTATCTTGTATGATGCATGCTAAGTGGCTTGTGTAGGGACTTTCGGGGTCTTATATGCCATGTCACATCTAGGGTGTACTTTGGGTCCTGACAAACTTTGTATTCAGAGTATGAGATTTAGATAGGTCCTAGGATTTCTTATAAGCCACGTCAAGTAGAGTTTTGTTCATGAGTGTGAAGCACGCCATATTTATGAATAAGAAGCTATAAGATGATTAGGAAACTCCATTTCTTTCATTACTCTAAAATAGTGCGATAAAGTTTAACTCTATATGTCTGTATCTCCTAATCCCTATTTGATGCTTTTCAGGATATGGTCACCTAAAGAGCATATGCTAGAAGAAATGCGGGAGAGAACATGGAATGGGAAGCTCCTCAAGTTCTGGTCGACCCTTTGGTCGACCAAGTGACTAATGTAGAGTTTATGGATGCTTTCCAAGTGTTGGCTCAAGCCATGAGAGCTCAAGACAATAGGGAGGCTGTGGTCCACGTGAATCCAAATATGGGTACGGCGACAACTAGAGTGAGGGACTTCACTAGAATGAATCGTCTATAGTTTCATGGTTCTAAGATTGAGGAAGATCCTCAAGAGTTCATTGATGAAGTGTACAAGGTGTTGATGATCATGGGGGTGATGTCGGTGGAAAAGGCGAAATTGGCCGCTTATCAACTTAAGGGCGTTGCTCAAGTGTGGTTTAACCAATGGAAGAAAGAAAGGCAGGTTGATGCGGGTCCTATTTATTCGGAAAAGTTTAAGGTTGCTTTCCTTGATAGGTTATTTCCCCTTGAGATGAAAGAGGAAAAGGTACTTGAATTCATCAACCTTCGTCAAGGAAACATGAGTGTGAAGGAGTATGCTTTGAAGTTCACACAATTGTCTCGATATACTCCTACTATGGTTGCCGATCCTAGGACAAGGATGAGTAAGTTTGTTTCTGGTGTGTCCGGAATGGTGGTTAAAGAATGTCGTACCACCATTCTCATTAATGATATGGACATTTCTCGCCTAATGGTTCATGCTCAACAAATCGAAGAGGAAAAGCTTAAGGAAAGGTCTAGGGAGACAAAGAGGACTAAGATAGGGGATAGTGACTTTTTACATTCAAGGTCTGGTGGAGGTAATTGTTCTAGTGAGCAAATGGTATCTGAGTGTCAAAAGTGTGGAAAAGGCCATAGGGGTGAGTGCTTAGCTGGTTCTAATACATGTTTAGGTTGTGCAAAAATGGATCATAAGATAAGGGATTATCCTACAGTTGCTAAGAATAAGGGAGATAATCATCGGTGGGCTCAACCTTACCCTTCTTCAGGTCCTAGTGGTGGTCAGAAACAGAATAAGTTTTATGCTCTCCAGACTTGACAAGATCATGAGAGTTTCCTCGAATGTGGTAATTGGTAAGTTATGGTCTTTTAGCTTGTAGTTATTCATTGGTTTGTATTGGGTGTTTCATTGGCTAAGGTAAAACTCCATGTGTGGTAATTGTGTTTGAAGTTGACCTTGAAATCATGGCAGAAATTCCTTAAGCATTTGCTTATATGTAACAATTTCATGGTTGTTAAGACTTTGGTGCTATACTTGGGTTGAGGGAGAGGGATTCGAAAATTCTAGAAAGGTTTTCTCCCAAGGGGGAGATAGTGTGCATCATGTTGGGTGTGTGTGGGACTATTTAAATTGTTGGAAGGGTTCCTTCCTTTGGATTGGTCTGTGAAAGGCCGGAGATGGTATGATATCTTAGTATCCCTATCTCTTTATGTTATCTCCGGATCTAGCTTGAGGCATTAACCCCTCATGTTCACTCTTTATGATTTTTGTGTTTTAGTCATTCCGATGTTTCCTCATGCATGCATACTCATGAAAATATAGATTTTTGAGATTTTGATTTAGCTTCATTGATTTCTTCATGATGAGGTGCATTTGTATTTGATTTATAAATAGCTATTATGAACAGATGTTAAAAAGTATGTTTTAGCTTGAAGTCGATATTCTTCCTTGATTATATGCATTGCGTGAAGGCCACGACCGATGCAGGCAAGCCACGTCCGACATCATCTGACCGATGCATGCAGGCCAAGGATGATGCGGGAAGCGCATGTCTGACGTTGGCTGACCGATGTGCAAGGGACACAAACCACATCTCCTGGCCTCGGTCAATGTTGGTTGGCCGATGCGCGTAGGCCACGACTGATGTTGCCTTGCCACGACTGATACGCGCAGGCCATGATCGATGTCGCCTGGCCTCAATTTGCTGATGCGTGGAGGCCACGACCGATGTGGCTTGGCCAATGCGCGCAAGCCACGACCGATGTTGTCTGGCTGATGCGCACAAGCCACGACCGATGTTGCCTGGCCTCGATTGGCTGATGTGCGCAGGTGCTGGCCGACGCGCGCAGGCCACGATTGACCGATGCGTGTAGACCATGGCCGATGCGTGTAGGCCACGTCCAATGCGTGCATGCCTTGGATGATGCCGCCTGCCATTCGCCGTGGGACGCCCGTGCTGCCTATGTCTGTATGCCCCTTAAAATCTAACTTGGCTTTAAGATCGCACCTGACATTCCAAAAAACCTCTGATTGGGACATCGTTATTGGGCCCCTTGACATGTCATTAGACATGGGAAATAAACTCAACGTCCCAAAAAACCTCGCAATGGGACATTGTTAATGGGCCCTTCACATGTCATTAGGCATGAGAAATGAACTTAACGTCATGGAAAACCTCGCAATGGGACATCGTTATTGAACAACTTTTTTGTCGGCATAGAACCTATAGTCCAACACTTAGCGGATAACTAGTACATTTCATGTACGATGTTATTCTTGGTATTTATTTATTTTCTTCCAAGGATGGAAGAAATACATGAACCTCGTATTTGTAAAGTTAGATATGATTGGATTTAAGGTTGGAGGGGGAGGGGGGAGGGGGGAGGGGGGAGGGGACGAATCAGAGTGACAAAGGGTTGAATCTCAGTGGATCGTGGCGGCAAGGCCACTCTGCCACTTACAATACCCCGTTATATATTTAAGTCGTCTGCAAAGGATTCTACCCGCCGCTCAATTGAAATTGTACTTCAAGGCGGTCACGACGACGCTTCCGTCTTGGTGACTTAGCCAACGACACGTGCCCTTGGGGGCCATAGGCCCCTACTGCAGGTCGACAAGTAGACGGCGGGCGCATGCGTCGCTTCTAGCGCAGATTCTGGCTTAGAGGCATTCAGTCATAATCCAGCACACGATAGCTTCGGGCCACTGGCTTTTCAACCAAGCACGATGACCAATTCTGTGAATCAATAGTTTCTCTCGTACTAGGTTGAATTACTATTGCGACACTATCATCAGTAGGGTAAAACTAACATGTCTCACGACGGTCTAAAACTTTCTCATGTTACCTATTGGTGGGTGAACCATCCAACACTTGGTGAATTCTACTTCACAATGATAGGAAGAGCCGACATTGAAGGATAAAAAAGCAACATCACTATGAACGCTTGGCTGCCACAAGCTAGTTAGCCCTGTGGTAACTTTTCTGACCCCTCTAGCTTCAAATTTTGAAGGTCTAAAGGATCGTTAGGCCACACTTTCATGGTTCGTATTTGTACAAGAAATCAGAATCAAATGAGCTTTTACCATCCTATTGCACACGAGATTTCATTTCTCGTTGAGCTCATCTTAGGACACCTGTGTTATCTTTTAACAGATGTCGCAATCAGAGGGTTTTTGGAATGTCGGGTCCAATCTTAAAGCCAAGTTAGATATTAAGGGGCTTACGGACGTGTCTATGTAGGTAGCACGGGAGTCCCATGGCCAACGACACGGGACAACATCCAAGGCCTGCACACATTGGACATGGCCTGCACGGATCGATCGTGGTCTGCGTGCATCAGTCAGCTGTGGCATGCGTGTGTCAGCCAACACCTGCGCACATCGGCCAGCCGAGGCCATGCGACATCGGTCGTGGTTTGTGCGTATCGGCCAAGCGACATCAAACGTGGCCTCCGTGCCTTGGCCAGGCCATATCGGTCGTGGTCTACGCGCATCGGCCAGATGAGGCCAGGTGACATCAGTCGTGGCTTGTGTGCATTAGTCATGGCCATGCTACATCGGCTGTGGCCTGCATGCATCGACCAACCGACATCTACAGAGGCCAGGCGATATGGCCCGTGGCTCTTGTGCATCGGTCAGCAGACGTCAGACGTGGGTTGGTCATATTTTCCTTGGCCTGCACGCATCGTCCGTGCTTAGGCCCTCCCGATCGGTGAAGAGCTTCTAGTGGATGGAACAATATAGGTAAGGGAAGTCAGAAAAATTGATCCGTAACTTTGGGAAAAGGATTGGCTTTGAGGGCTGGGCATGGGGGTCCCAGTCCCGAACCTGTCGGCTGTCGGTAGACTGCTCGAGTTGATCTCACGGTGAGAGAGATTCACCGCATTTCGGCTTGGGAACAGACTGGAAATGGTTCCTTCGGGGGCCTTCAACGGGCGTCGAACAGCCAACTCAGAACTAGTAAGGACAAGGGGAATCTGAATGTTCAATTAAAACAAAGCATTGCGATGGTCTAAACAGATGTTTACGCAATGTAATTTCTGCCCAATGCTCTGAATGTCGATGTGAAGAAATTCAACCAAGCGTGGGTAAACAACGGGAGTAACTATGACTCTCTATAGGTAGCGAAATTCCTCATCATCTAATTAATGACGCACATGAATGGATTAACGAGATTCTCACTGTCCCTGTCTACTGTCCAGTGAAACCACAACCAAGAGAACGGGCTTGGCTGAATCAGCTGGGAAAGATGACAATGTTGAGCTTGACTCTAGTCCGACTTTGTGAAATGACTTGAGAGGTGTAGCATAAGTGGTAGCAAAAAGGCAAAAGTGAAATACCACTACTTTTAACGTTATTTTATTTATTCCGTGAATCAAATATGGGGCACTGCCTCTCTTTTTGGACCCAAGGTTTGCTTCGCGGGCCAATCGGGGTAGAAGACATTGTTAGGTTTGGAGTTTGGTTGGGGCGGCACATCCGTTAAAAGATAACGTATGTGTCCTAAGAGCTCGTTTGATTCTGATTTCCTACAAATATGAACCGTGAAAGCATGGACTAACGATCCTTTAGACCTTCGGAATTTGAAGCTAGAGTTGCCAATAGGGCTTATGGAAGGATGTTTTGACTATGCTTTAGCTTGGAGTTGATGTTTCTGCCTCGGATATGTGCATTTATGTGACTGCATTCATGTTGGGCTATTAGATCTAGTTCCTATTCAAGGACGAATGTTCTCAAGGGGGAGATATTGTAACACCTCAGATTTGAAAAGAATGAAAAGTGAAAAACTTTCATAGTTGGTGTCTTTGTCTATGACCTACATCTCGTAGGTGCTCAGACGAGCCATAGGAAGGAACCATAAGCGGAGAGGTAAATGTTCCAAAATGTCAAGTCCCAATACCTTTTTACGGTTCACCAGGACGGTCCTTCATTCATGTACGAGTCGTAGGTAGGTCTCGTAGGTGAGTCTTAGACATAATGAAATTTTGAGGGTCAAATTTGGGACTTACGGTTGGTATGCACGACCCGTAAGTGGACCTATGAACCATACATGGGTATCATCGTTTGAAGATCTAAATTCAAGTATTTGAAGCCCACCTACAGTCGACTAGGATGGTCCATAATAGGACCTACGAATCGTAGGTCTGATCCGTCGATAAGGGCTCGACAGTTATTTTTAAGGGCTTTTTGGTGTTTTACCTAATCATTTTAACCCTATAATATGTCTTCCAAAGCCTTATATTATGATTTTAAACCCCCAAATCACCCAATTCAATTAATTCTCCTAAATTCCCAAAAGGTTAATCAAGTTCTTCCCTAATATTTCTCTATCAAGAAGCTTGAATAAAAAGGCTAGGTTTCAAGATCAAGTCTCCAAATTCACCATTAATAGAAAGCTTTTGACATCAAGGTATGATAGTATTCACCTATGGAGTCCTTTCCTCCATAGGGTTCCTAAATTCTCCAATTTTTACAAGATAGAGTCTCCAATGGAAGCTAGGGTTTTGCTCAATCTCATGGTTCCTTTCAATTATGATTCAATTGATTGTTTTATATCCTTTTATGCATGAATTGAGATAATTACATATTTCTAAGTTGAATTCACTTGAACCCATGCATAATTCATGTTTTCTAGAATTGATCATATGATGAAGCTTTTTGAATCATGAAAGATGATGTTATGAAGATATGCATGTTCTTTATGGAAGTGATGAAAATGATTTAAGGATTCTTTTAGAGTAAAGTATCAATATTTTTGCTGTGTTGTGAAAGAATTTCCCACATACTACTCAAACATGAATGTGAAAGGGTTTTCTCACACAAAGGATTCATAAGGTTGAAAGGGCCTCTCACCTTTCAATTATATGTATTTCCACCAATCTCATATGAGCCCATGCCTTCTTTCTTTTACTATGATTATGAACTTATGAATTATAATTATCGACTTATGTATGTTTTAAGAAATTGAAGATTTATGACTAAAGGGTTCTTTTAAGATACAGTGTCAATGATGGGTGAAAGGTTTTCTCAAATTTGAAATAAAATCATAATTTAGATGCTTAAAAAGGAAATGTCTTGATGCACAATCATGAAATCATTGTTTTGAAAGGAGTTATTCTATTATGAACTTTTGATTGGATTGGTAGTCTTCGATTATTGCCTATTCAAGATTTTTGATAGGATTGTGATTATGGCTATTCCTTTGAGATTTTACGTAGTATTAAGAGGATTTTGGAATGGAGGCCTTACTGTTAGTAGAGGTTTGGTTTTTAGTAGTAATTACCTTATCCCAAGCTTCGTGCTCCCGTAGGATTGTCTTAAATGATCTAAACTAGTGGATCCAATCATGAAATTATGGAGTTCTTACCTTGGCAAGTAGGACTCCCTCTTTTTGGTCTGTAGGTTACACAATATTCTATGTTATAGCTCACATAGTCAATTATCGGTAAATTATAAATATCCCACAAATGAACTAGGTTTTCTTGGTTTTATCAAAAACTATTCTCTTATGATTTTCAATATGTAGTGACCACTTCCATGATTTATGATTTCACTTTAAAGGCTTTTAATACGTTTTTCTTGGTCATATATATCATGCTCTAAGTTTACTATATTATCATGTCTACATTTTTATGCATTTCCCCAGACTCAGTACATTCAAATTACTGATGCATATTGTGCCTATATTGTTTCAAAATATAGGGTATGACTCTCTTCCTTCCATACGTAGCAAGATTGGGATTGCTCAGTGGTTGATCGTTTGGATTTGAGAGTCCTCATGGTTCGAGGGCTAGGCCATTTTCAATTTATTGCTTTCTTAGTCATTCAGTTTTGAGATATTGTTCGTGACTTAGGGGTTTTTCCTAGTCACATCTATGGATAAAAGCCTTATGTCATACTTAATTGAGGTTCCACATATTCTCTTATGTATATGTTGGTATCAATTATTTAATCTTAAGAGTTTAGACTTATATGGATTATATTCATTTTTATTGTATTTTTTTATGTCATGCTATGTCAAGTGGATTGCTTAGGGTCTGTTGGGGTCTTATTCAGCATGTCATGAAATTTATCATTATACTGGGTTAGAGTTAGACATAGTCTAATACGAATGATTTCTCATTTAAGGGTTAGATATAAAAATATTCTAACCCACTCAAGTAATATTTGGTGTTTTGTATACAAGGTCTTATGATTTGGAAGAACCCGAGATACATATATCCATTAGTTTGAGAGAATATTTGATATAGTATTAACCAAATGTTATTCTTGTGTTAATTAGTTTGGATTTAGTTGATCATTGCATATTGAGTTGAAATCCCATCAATATTGCACACACCCCTAGTCATTTCAAACTTGTTGAATCCCTCTTTGTGTTACCTAATTAAACTTGATAATCGTAGTTTTGAATCAAATATTGTGTTACCTAACTCCCCCCC